>JAUELI010160029.1:0-11950 GCA_031471325.1 Catablema vesicarium
TTTCCCTTAACCTAGCCTATATGTTTTAGTTTATTCATTTGCCTTTTTTGTTCTCTTAAGTTTTTTAACTGATGAAATTATTATTTTTGAACTAATCCTGACTATATATATATATTTTATTTTTAAACCAAATTTACATGATGCAATATTATTTCCAAAATAGTTGTATTCATGTTATGTATGACCATCTAATAGTAAAGTTTTTTTCTTTTTTCATTTTCTTATTTTTATAAGAGTGTTATGCCTGAATTTAGAAATATGAAAGTTTCTGATAATTTTAACAGTTCAAGTCCATATGCTAATTTTGGTATTATTTGCGCTAGGTATAATAGTTTTAATGTATTTGGATGACAAAATCTTATTAACAGTTGCCCAAGTTTCATTTACTCGGTGCGATGCGTGTGATGATTGCAACTCTGCGTTATAATAGCGCAAATTAATTTTCCAGTGAAAACCTAGATGGACAAGTGACAATTTTGGTGGTATTAATTCGTTTTCAAGCTTGATATGTGGATTTGTGAGATATTTCTTACCAGATGTGATGAATGGAGCTTTTTTAATGCGACGCACAACAAAATGAGCCATCAAATGCATGCCCAGTTCACGCTATGTTTTAGTCGTTATTGACTAGCGTTGTTATCTACTATTTAGCATGTTACTGTCGATGATTAATTTTTGCTAAGATTGAAATTTGGCGCATTTCGGTCTATTCCACGAAACATAATCCACGTGAAATATCGCAAATTTCTTAGCGCAAAAATTCGGGAAAAATCTTTTAAAAAATAGACAGCATTGATGGGGCTGGTTCTCAATGGATTTTAAAACTACATACCTCAATGCACTTTTATGCAAAAGGATTGCTTTATACAAAATTTGCACGATTTTTGAAGAATTTAAAACAAGGCTAAACGACAAAAATATTAAAACAAAAAATATTTTTCAAAATTTATAAATATCTTTATCTTTTGGTCTATCTACAAAAAAACAACAATAACAAATGTTATTGTATATACGTATATCTCGCCATAGTAATGTATAATAAATAAAAAATACTTTATGTGTTAAAATTATATTAAAAATTGCAGGAAGCTTTTCGGTTAAAAACCATTTCCAAATGTTATTGTAAGTAAAGTAAGTAAAAAGTAAAACATTTATTTAACGTTGGTATTACCATAGTTACAAAGTACTAATTAAAACCAACAAATTGTCTTTACAAAGTTTTCACAAACACTAAACTACTAAAAACCTATTAATACCAATACCGCAAACTGCCACGTATAAGCCCACCCAAGTACAAACCCACCTCTTCAACTAACGCATAAATTGGGCTATGTATAAGCCCACGAAAATGTGCTTTTGAACCGCTTTAAGCATACTCATAAGCATACCCATAAACATTGACCAAACGTTGTTCTAAGGTTATTTTGCGGATTTTGAACAGGTTTTTGTTTACTGGGTACATGGCAGCTTACGGTAGTAGTAACCAATTTCGATCCCAAACTTTTTAATAAAAAAGAAAGGAGCGCTAGGACAGAAATTACAAAAGTAAACTTTCGTTTCAACAATACACGTTTTTTTTTTATAAGCAACTCCATTTTTGGGTTCAGCCTAAAGTTGCTAAGGCTATTTGCCAATCTCAGCCTAAAAGTTGCTTAATGGTTGCTTAGTTTTAATGAGCTTTATGTGTTAATTTTTCAGATTTTGAAGTGGTTGCTTGTATAAACTCAGACACCACTTGAATTAAGGCTAGATAGTTGCTTAGCAGTTGCTTATTTTTTGGCCAAATTTCAGCCTCAGACCTAAGCAATTGAAAAAACGTGTAGCTTGTTCGTATTTACAAAGAATAACACTAACTCATTAAACTTGTTACTGATTGTTAATTTCATCCAATAAACGAATCAAAGTGGCAGGTCTTATTCAAGAAACCAATCAAATTCAAGCTCAACGAGTTTGCATCAATCAGTATTAAAAGTTCTTGCTTTTTCATTTATTTTTTAAATAATGATATTATAGATGGACCATCTTGATCTTGGTTGAGTAGGATAGCAGTTTCCCATTCTCTGATTTCTTTTGCTTCTGGTCTATCATCTGGATTTTTTGCAGTCAATAATGATACCAATGTACCCTATTGCAACAAGAAATGTCTATAAATACTAGTAAGTCTACTGCTTTGAAGTGTACAACGCATGTTTGTATTTTTATCAACAATAATATTTAGCTGTTGCTGTTGATCATTTAAATATTTACACTGTTCGAAATAACAATAAATAATCACTTGGGATAAGAGATATTTGAGCACTGGGAAGGAGGGATATTTGAGCAATGATTCAGGCTTTATAGCTTGAAGCAATGCTCAAATATCTCTCCTTCACATTTGGTATTTACTGTTATTTCGAACCCTGTAAATATTTTATTAATCAACAGCAACAGCGTGTTCATAGTTCAAATGATTTTCGCAAATATCTCTGTATATCATGATCGTATCCAAACTTACAAAGCAAATTTAAAGGTCGAAGCAAAAATAAACTTGCCTAAATAGAAGAACAAAATTATTTATGTTGAAATCCTGGTCTCAGTTTTGTGTTGATTAATTTCATGAAGCTTACAAGTTGAAAATAAACCCACTAATATACCTTTTTAATATGAAACCCTGATATGAATGGTTAACAATGACGAAAATACAACGCCCGGACAGAACGGCAAATATTAAATGTGCAAGAGAAATTTTTGATATAGATTGCAGAAAAAAATAATCTCTTACCTGATCGGTATTTAATAAACGATCTGGTAACGTTCCAGCTTTTAAAAGGTTTATTTCCTAAATAGAAGAACACAATTATGTTTAAATCCCTATGGTTCTCAGTTGAATGGAGGATAGCTAACAATCTAGTTTTGTGTTGGTCTACGATTATTGAATTTCGTTTGATACTACGTTCTATAACCACTGCTCGAGATTTTAGTTAGGCCGCGCTTTGCAAATAGAGAATTGAAAGGACAACACGAGGTCGATAATACGACGACCATGCAAAAGAAAGATGGCTACTACTTGTACGAAAGAAAATGATGCCGATGTCTGATGGTTTGCGGGACAAAGAAAAAGGAGGGGAAAACTGACCAGGGTTGTACAACATTTACCCTGAAAAAACAGTTGCACACATTAAAAAAAAGTACACACCAGTACATACATGCATAAACATGTATGTACTGGTATCGATTGTGCAAGTGTCAGCCTCAGTTTCATTTTTAGAACTAGATTTTGATTTATTCATTACGAAAAAATCGAGCAATGGTTATAGACCGTAGTATCAAACGAAGGTCTATGAATGTGGGTTAGTTTTATCTTGATTTAATTTCATGAAGCACACAAATTGTAAATAAACCCATTAATAAAACTTTTTAATATGAAACGCTGATACGACTCGGGTAACAGTAAAAACAGATTTTGAGGAAACAATGATAAATTGCAAGGCCAGGCATAAATGCAAATATTACATGGCGAATAGAGATTTTTGAGCATGTAGCCTGAATCTATGCTCAAATATTTCTCCTTCACATAACTTCTCATTAGCTCTTAAGGTATGTGTAAACCTTTGAGATCGTAAATTCTGAAAACTAAAAAAACAATTTGGAAAGTTCATAAGAAACCATATAAATGTAAGAATTAGCTGGATTATCTTGTTGTATATTCTCATCTTTATTACCTAATAAAAATCGTTAAGTTCAAAAAGCTCTTTAACCCATATTTAAAAAATGCGTGAAAACAAACCATTTTTGATGAATAGTTTAAAGGTAAAGTAATATTATTTTAAAAAATAGTTTTTCCCACAGCAAGACATCGGCTTTGTAGCGAAAAAACTCCAAGTCGTTATAAAATTGTGTGTTGCCTTCAAAAATTCAACACATGCAAGATTATGTCACTATGCTCAGAACGGTGTGCGGAAAGTTCTTGGTTCTGATTGGTTGTTGATAATGAGAGCTTTGTTTGAGTGAATGGAAATAAAAAACGTGATTTGAATAAATTAAAAACAAGAAGTAAGGAAAAAGTTTCAGCACGTGTTGCTTGTGATATAAGCAGAGAAAAAAATTGAAAAAAGCAAAATGGAAGAGAGTTGGAGCTCGTCGAATGATTTTTCGTAAAGATTTAGCATTTTTTAGGCATTTTCCGCTGGAATACAATGAATATAAAAAAACAATAAAGTTGTAGATTAAAATCTCATGTTTCTATCTAAAAAAAAAATAATATTTCGAAAAAGTAACTTTTGACACAATGAGTAAAATTGTATAACATACTTTTTCATACTCAAAGGTTTACACATACATGAACTACTTGGTCGGCAGTAACACATAGTTTTACACGGTTATAAAACAAATAAAGAAAAATACCTTGATCCGTCCCATTTGTGTGGGGAAATAAGATAATAGTTCAAATAAGATTAAACCAAGGGAATACAAATCAACTTTTTGACTATATGGTCGACCAGTTGCTTGTTCAGGGCTCATGTACAGTTGCGTACCAACTTTCCCAGTGTGATTTTCATCAGCAATTGATCTTTCTTTATCTAAAATGAATAAAGTAGACATCAAGGGTCAAATTATGTAACATTTAAGATGAGATGAGCCTAAATCTATGCTCAAAATCTCTCTTCCCCATTTGGTACCCCCAGTTATTTATGACTGAAACAAGCAAAAATTAAAGTAAGCATCAAAATAAAGACCAACTTAATTCTTTTGACTCAAAACAAATTGCATTAAAGCAGCTAAAACGTTTCAATAGTCATCAAGAAACAAAAATGTAAACCTAAACACAATGTAGTTGAAGTAACAAACAGCTCTCATGCAAAAGAACATATGAAATAAAAGCAGTAATCACACGAACAGTCTACCTAGAACTCATTTGTGAGAGTTTAAAATGGAAAACCTCAAAAAATAGAGTGATTTGAGAGTCCTCCCTATTGTAGTACAGCTTTTACGGTAATCATATTATTTGCATATTCTTGGGGTTGCTATGACAATGAAAAATACATACTATTGCCTTGTGATGGTCGAGTAATAGCAGTGACCAAACCAAAATCACCGACTTTAACAGAATTATCCAATGAAAAAAATATATTATCAGGCTAAAAACAAAGCAAGAAAAAGTGAGAAATTTATTAATGAATTCGTCTCAAAAGAACTTTTCAGATTTACCAGTATTATCGATCTAGATAAGCTGTAATTTATACTGTACATGTTTGCATTTAGATGGTGGTAAACACTGAATTCTGTTTATTAGAGGTTAGCATATACTTTTTTTAATGGTCTAGCATATTATTACTCTCATGTATGACGGTAATAAGCATAAGCCAAACGTTATTATTTCAGTGACCTCGGAAAATGTTTTTTAAATATTGGAATCAGAGAAAAAGAGAATCAGAGAAACCTTTAAAAAGTTTGTTTTAAAAGGAGTGTTTAAAAAGAGTGTTTAGATGCATAGGAATAAAAATAATTGATAGAGAAAGTAACTTTTATAATTGCAATAAGCATTAGGTTTTGAGTGTTAAAGCAACAAAAAATAAGTATATTTACCTTTAAATCCCGATGCATCATTCCTTGTCCATGAAAATATTCAACTGCATTCACAATCTAATAGAAAGGATGATACTATAGTTCATCTATGTCATTAACAATGCAAACATTCTTAGGACATTCCAGGGAGAATCTTTTAGTTGCTTTTTCAAATTTCCAGGGCAAAGCTCTTGGACTAAAGGTAGCTATGTTAGCATTGCTGCTTTTTCAAATAAATGCCCCTTTTGAGAGAAGGGGCGTTTAATAAAGGGGGTTGTTTAAAGAGAGAGGCATTTATTAAATATTTTAGCGTGTGGGGATTACGGTATATAGGAATGAAAAACCGAACATGTAATCATGTCATTTAAAAATGGTGGATTGCCAAACTTTTTGACTACGTTTTGGACTAACAGAAGTTTAAAACTTTATTTGCTTTTTAAGTTTGGTAAGTTTGGCACTATGTCCACAGAGGTAGTTTGTTGTTATAACGAGTGGGAAGCAATAATTGTAAAGATATCCTGTTCTATAATAGAATTGAATAAAAATTTGAGCAGTATTAGGTCATGAACTGAAGAATCTCGTCAGATATTTGTTAAAATTTCCACCATGATTAAGAAATTATAATGTAGGCTAAATTACTTTTTAAAGTTCATAGTATCTGGCCCTTAATTTTCTAACAATAGGTCCTGATGTTTCAGAGCAACCGTATTTAGAATTTTGGACAAAACAGTAAACAAGACTCACCTATGCGTGAACAATCTCGCATATGTCCGAAAAGTCATACGCATTTCTAATGTTCTAAACTTCTTCCTGTTTGTACCAATATGCCAAAGAAAATAAGTTTTCCACTTGGGGGTACAAAGCAATTTATCTTGATAGTGAATAATCTCTTATATGACTTTATGTTTACATTATGTTAAATGTATTTCAATGTATTTCAATAAAGTATGTAGCCCGGAATCCCGTGTCTTTGCTTTTTCTAATCAAAGTCTTTTTCCCTGTTTCAATCGGATATTGAAATTTTTGATTATTGAAATTTCTATTTAATTGGATTGAATATCGGCCGTCGGAAATCCGAGAGCGCTGATTAGTTGATGCTATTGTTCTCGAACAATCATTCATGACGTCGATATTTTTAAGATGACAATTTATTAAAAAGAAGTCGCCAATTTTCTAATAATATTTATCAAAGTGTATTCTTTCTTTTGTTAAAGTTTAATAACTAATGATACATACATTTATTATTATAACAATCAAAATTGCTGTTTCAGCTGTTTCGATTGTTAAAGTTTTAAATTTTAGAGACATCAAAAGTTTGTTATTTTCCAATGGATCTAGACCCTCTCTTTTTTCTCTTCTCCAGAAGTATCAACATCAGATTTTAAAGAAAGAAAAGAGTAAGGGCTTAGTAACTAGGCTATAAAGTATGGTGTTGGTATTAATCTCATTTCAATAGACTTCATTTAAATTTTTTTATATTATAATAAATTTGTGCATGATTAATTAATTAAAGGGAAAGTTCACTCAAGAATCCATTATTCTAAATTATGTATTTTCTGGTAAAGAATTTATTTATTAAGATGTGGAAAAAATTTCAAGTTCATACTACAACAGGAAGTCAACTAAAATCTAATGACAATAAAACTAATGTCAATATTTTTAAAAGAAGTACAATTGAAGATGATCTTTCGTACAACCTTTTTTTCTTAATAATTAAGTCATTTAAACACCTTTTAATACTGTAGGCAACATAGAGGTATTCCACACATTAAGTTATTTTCAGAAGGGAATGGTGGGTTACGTTTTCATTACATCAGTTATCCATTTTTGTACGGAAATTTTATACCAACCCTTGACTTTGTTTGTTTTTCGTTTGTTTAACAAATTACTGCAGTCAATTGCACACAAAATATCATTTTTAACGTAATTATATAACACTTTTCCTTTTGTTTATGTTTCGCATTCGTTTTCTTCTAGCTATATTTCTGTTTGTTTTGATTTTGCTCACATCAGAATTGACGTCACGCAAAATCTAGAACCGAGTATTTTTTTCCCCGACGCAATATGCGAATTTCAGTACTATTATAACTTTTTATAGGAAAAACACAAGAGACACTTCTTAAGCAAATTTCTAGGGAGAATTCGAATATCTAGGTTAAAATAAGTAAAAAGAGACTGCATTTTTGAGTGAACTTTCCCTTTAAGGTTATAGGAAAGGAAAACCGGGGTTTTTAATTATCGTTTTATAACTTCTAAACTCTTCAAGATACATGTATAAAAGTTATTATATTTGGAAAGCCCCATCTTTTAGCTATATAATGAAAGAAAAAAATTGAGAAAAAAATTACAGTTTGTGGAAAAATGAGCTTGATTTAAAATGCGTTCTTATTTTATATTGGGCTCCTGTCACACAACGAATAACGGTATTGCTTTCAAAAATGTTTGCAGCATAGCCAACACTTTGATTTAAAAAAACCTGTCAGCCTTTTTCAAATGATCGTTTTGTTTCAGAGATATTTTGACTTTTTTAAAAGTAGCATAAATTACTATAAAAACTGGGCTTGTTTCATTATTTCTTTTATGCATGTAACGATAATTAAAAACACAAGTTTTCCTTTCCTATAACCTTAATGTCTCTGTGAAGAAAAAATTGAGAATAAAGGTATGAAAATACAATAATATATAAATTTTCATCGCAATGAATATGAATAAATGATTTAAACTTATATTATTACCTTTAAACCTTATCAAAGTATACTAGATATAGTTTTAATTAGGGGTCATTTAAACAAAGAATAACAAATGCCTGTCAAGTAATGTATTTTGTATTTATTCAAACTTTCACCATGTGATAGTATCCATGAAAGAAGTTCACTGCCAAAATTACAGCGTTCTAGCTAATTTGGTTTGCTAGAAATCGAGATTTCAAGTTTTTAGTGAAATCCAAATTTTTCGAATTTTGTCAATTTCACCAATTTTAAGTGATTGTAACTCCATTTTGCTTTATTTGTGACCTTCCCCCATATTACATCTTTGCTATGAAGGTTACACAAAACATTTAGAGTCATGAGCTAATTTTATCAGCTTGGGAAAATAATTTAATTCAAAATTGCTAAAAATCTGTCCAAAAGAGGGTATTTTTGTACAATTAATTTTTTTCCTGATTTTGTCACATAATAACTCCATATTGAATGCAAATAAATTACTGATCTCTGTTATGTACAGGGGGGGTTAATTTGACCCCTTCCTCCCCCTCAATAACTTTTGAACAAAATGTGCCATGCTAACTAAATTTTGTGCAGTAATAGCTTGGTCATATAAGAGTACGTTAAAAAATAAAAAATGCTATACCATTGCTATGGTAACCATCCATGACATCATTTTTGGTAACCCTCGTATGAAATTTTTAAACTTTTATCTCATATTTAGGAATGATTGTAGGCTCAGAAAAGAAAATTTTAGCAAAAAAGTTTTTCAAATAGGAGGAATAGGGTTAAGCCAATATTACGCCCTAAACTTCATTTTTTTAAAATTATTTCAACCCAGATATAATTTAGAGGTGGTTTTGAACCACGATATTTGGCAAAATTTAGGAAATGATGTAAATTTTTGGCTTGGTTTTGTTTAAATACATGTAGTTTTGCAGAATGTTCCTGAAAATAGAGTTTGTTTATTAATATAACAGGTTTCATTGTGCATCAAACATAAGACCTTTCACAAAATTGATAAATATTTCCCTGAAATGTCAATATTGGGGGAAGTAGAATGGTTTTAAAATCAAAAATATTGAACAAAATTCCAGTAAAAATTTTCAGGAAACAACATATTCTAAAATTAAGGAAATTTTGAAAATACCACTTCCTCACATTGTCTGACCATTTCAAACATTTCCAGACTTCTATCCCAAAATTGATTTACCCCATGCTTCCAGTGGATATGTTAAGATTGACCAGAACTTTGTTTAAGAACCTTACCAAGCTGTCTATACCATTAAAACATTCAATTTCCAGGAAATTCAAGTGTCATAAGCATTGAACCCTCCTCACATGCTCTTTTGGGAGCCTAGATAGAGGAGTTTTTCTGGATTTTTTATTTTCATGCATTTCCATGGGGTAAATTATGAGAATTGGAAATGTTAGAAACTTTGAATCATACAAAATCGTAACTTGTGCCCCCAAAATTAGAAAAAAAATGGTATGTTTCGTCAATTTCTCATTTTTTACAATGTTTGACCCCCTGAAAATCAATAGAAATAAATGTTTCAACTATTCAATTTTTTTCGCTGGTTCAAGACCATGGGTAGTTTACATTCAACAAAGATTAGTACTTTATCTGCATTTAATATGGAGTTATTATTTGTCAAAATCAGGAAAAAAATTAATTGTACAAAAATACCCTCATTTCGACAAATTTTTAGCATTTTCGAATTAAAATATTTTCCCAAGCTGATATAATTAGATCATGACTCTAAATGTTTTGTGTAGCCTTCATAGCAAAGATAAAGTTTATTTAAAATTATTCAACAGAGAACTCTTTATTTTTATACCTTTGCGTTTTATTTTGAAGCCTCTCCGCATAAACTTTACCATGAACAATATCGCTTGCAATGCACCATTTTTTGTTCTATTGTTTTTTCGTTTGAAGTCAAGAGTCCTTTGTTCTCTCCTCCGAATTAAGCTAGACAACAGATTCTAAAGCTGTTTACAGGGTGAGTTACCTATACTTGGTTTATACGTACTTTGCACACCCCTTTTTTGAAACAGAGAATGACAGAAAGAAGGAGACACATTTGTATTCTAAAATTGTAAAAAAATAATTTGCTGACTTACTTGTATGAATATACCAATACTTAGTTGCAAGCTGATAACAGCATTTTTCTCATTTAACCAGTATTTTAGAGTAGCTTGTTTGCAAAGTTCCATTTGTATATAGAGAAAAAATGGTGGTTCAGAAAGGCAAGAACCTGAAGGAGTATAACATTTACCTAAAAGTTTAAAAAAAATACAGGTTAGATTAAATATACAATAAGAGCACTAAATCCAAGATATTAATGTGCAGGAGTTGAAATAAAGTATTTACAGTTATTTCAAAGACTAATGAGTAACCAATATTGTTTCGTATCAAGGCTGGATATAAGAGCTATAAGCTCTGCGACAAAGTAATTTTGAGCATAGATTAAGGCTTGCATATGATTGTTATGATGGCTTCACTTTAAATACATAATATAGAATAAACCTAGTGGTACTGCTGCTAGCTTATCTCTCGGTAAAGCGAGAATGTCTCAAACTCATAGATTAAGAGTTGTGACTTTGCAGGGGTGAAAGAAAAATAAGTCTATTTATTTCTTACCAACTAGTCTTTTTTTCGGTTTTTCTTTTTCATCATTAGTTTTACTTTCACAATCACTATTTTTTTCTACAATTGAAGTAGTTGTTCTTTTGAGATATTCACTTTCACTATTAATATTGGATGATGTTTGTTCTGATGTCTGTTCAAATGCAATAAAACTTTCTTCATCTTCTTCTTCTTCTTCTTCTTCTTCTTCTTCATCTTCTTCATCATCTTCTTCATCAAAGTATTTATGATCTATAATAATATTTTCTGTATAAATAACAGGGGCCTTAACATGGTTCTAATTTTGGTGAAACATTTTTTTTTCTTTTAGAGAAACAATACCTTTTGATTGCATTCTTGTCATGACTTAAACTTTTTCTACCTGGAAACTTATGAATAAAGTAGCTACACTATTTCTAGTGTGTGGAGTAATAAAATCTAAATGTACACCAATATTTATTCTGAATGATGCTTTCTAAAACATTTATGTTCCATAGGAAGAGTTAATTTGCATTTAAAATGTCTGATGGAAAAAACCTATAAATGGTGCAGTATTACCTTTAGGGAATAAATTTGTGTGGGATAAATTTCTGATTTCAGCAGGGAGGTAACAATCGCAGAAATTAATTCCAAAAAAAATTATTTCCAAGAAACTGATTAATTTGCTTTTAAAAGGGCGAATCACCGAAATTAATTCCACAGAAAATAAATATTTTAGAAACAATTTTTAATTTTAGCTTTCTTTTCAGGGTCAATTATGGTAATTAACGCTGCAGAAATTTACTACTCCCTCGTGGTACTGCTGCTAGCTTAGGCCATTCATATTCAATTTTTCGTTCACAGTCATTTCATGTCAGAACAATGAGATGCGGGATGCTGTGATTATTTGATTATTTTCAAATTTCTTAACTTTTTTCTGTCCAGTACCCAGGGGGCAAAAACCTGTTCAAAGTCTGCAAAATAACCTTAGAACAAACGTTGCTCTTAGGTTGTTTTGTGGACTTTGAACAGGTTTCTGCCAACTGAGTAATGTCTTTGTCGGACATTTCTGAGTACACTGGACAAGTTCAAA
>JAUELI010160140.1:0-11948 GCA_031471325.1 Catablema vesicarium
GGTACAGTAATATACTGACCAAATTTCAAGTAAAAGGAACAACTATTTCGACGGATATTGGGGTGTGGTATTTTCCAACCCCCCCGGTTTATTAGACCCCTCAAAAGCCCGGTATGAATAGGGTTAAAACTGAGGTAAGTACTAGGTGTGTTGCTGATTACTTCTTAACGCAAATTCTATTCCGTATATAAGCCGCCCGTATACCGTATACCTCCGAATATAAGCCCACCCGAATATAGGCCCACCACATTTGCCAACACAAAACGCCTTGCGATTATAAGCCCCCCCTCCCCCGTATAAAAGACTCCCAAATAGAGGCCCATTGTAATTTTTTGGAAATCAAAACTATTTCTGTATTTTTTAAATTTAAGAACGGCAGATATAGGGGTTATACAGTGGTTATACAGGAAAACCTTTCCATCTAGAAAGGAAAATAGCTTTATCAACAGTTACATATGAAAACTGAGCTTAGTACAAGGGAGGCTGCTGATTACTTGTTAACACAAATTCTATTCCGTGTATCAGCACCCTTTATATCCCTTTATATCCGGAGGTATACTATGTTTTAGGTTACAAAGTGTGGTCGAATGTGAAAATTCGAGTTCTCTAAATTGTCACTTCTTTATCATAGACACACAAAATTTCAAATACATGTACTTAAAAACTTAGAAAAGTGGTTATTTTATACTAAAGGCCCATTTCAACTCAACAAAAACTTTTGCGTGTGTGAAAATTTTCCTAACAGAACGAAAGAAAAAGTTTGAACTGGAAAAGTAATTCGATTGGTTAATTTCCAGCAGAAAATTTCTTTAGTGTAAATTGACCTTAACGGAGTTCAATCTTAAAGTTAATTTTTTCCTAGTCTTTAATTAACTTACAAGTAAGCTGCCTTTGCTGAGGTTTATTAAAACCGTAATTTCGGGATTACAACGGAACACCCTCCGCCGCAATGTTTTGATTAGAAGGAATTCGTCTAGTTAAAAACCGCCTTTATACTCGTTCTGAGAAGGTTTAGTTCATATTCAGAGAAATGATATGCCAGAATCCATTCATATCGTTAACCTCAGTAACAGTTGTTGTTGTTCCAAAAAGAATAGCGTTTTCGATGATTCTGGGAGAGAGAGGCAAAATCAAGAACAATCCTTGGAGGTAGCAATAAGATTTTTCCCAGCTTTATAATGCATTCAATTTTTTTGATTTTTTTCAACATTTTCTGTAGGCATGGTGAGTACAAACAAAAATGAAATGTTAACTCAAATTACTTATATTTCTGCAACTTCAACTGTGTAATGAAAACTATTGTTTTTGCCTGGATTAAATGTACAAAACAAACTACGTAACAAAACACTTGGAATTATTCCCACTTTTGTTTGTGATTCATACAATATACTCACTTTAGAATAGAGAGTGATTTTCTCTTTTATGCAACTTCATCCACAGTAGTATGTAAACCAAAACAGCATCTCTACTACATCCCTGATTTCTACAAGGTGTAAAAAAGATTTTCTTTTAAGATTTGATTAGTTGAACCAATTAATTTCTTACTTACATCTCAAATATTTAATTAATTTGCAACTACCTCAATTAGGGATAAATTAGAGTTGAGCAGTATATTGTTAATAACTGTCAACATTTTATTGCAGAGTTTTGCTGAATGTTGTTTGAAAGACAAGAAACCGAGGTTGGTTTGAAAAATCACACAAAACATAAATGAAATATCAGGAAAATATCTTAAATCTTTGACGATTTCTGATTCCCAGTTGAATCTTACAAACAGGACTGCAATATGATGTTCACTAATTTTCACTCACAAAATCCTATATAACATATTATATCATATCCCAGAAAAACGCCCTTGTGAACTTTCCTTTTCACTAAACGAATATAAGCTAAAAATAGAATTTGGAATGATTTGCTAAAATACAAATGCTCAGGCTTAAAAAGTTGTCGTGATTGATTCCTCAACTACAACAATTGTCGAAATTTATGCAGGAAAAAATTTAATGTTTTGTTAAATCTCTTTACATAATTAGCTATAAAACAGACACAAGACGCACTTATAAACCATCAAAAGTGTCTAACCGTGTTTTTGTTTCTACCAATAATTAATTGAAAATGACGTTAAAGGTCGTTTTTCATTGAGCAGATTACACGATCAGAAATAATTTGTATAACAAATGTAGGTTTACTTAAAATGGCTCGTAGTTTCAATAATTATTGATGGAACACAATTGATTTCCACTTTTAATTTTGATCGAAACTCCTAACCATCGAAAATTAATCAATTTTGTAAGAAGTCATTCCATAAAAAAAATATTTAATCAAAACTGGACTTAGAGAAAGTACGTATTAAATATATTTCAATAAAGTTGATGTATTGTCCCTCAATTACAAGGTTTTTAACCAGATCATGGCATTCTACTTGGAATTTTAACTGGTCAAGGAGTCTTAATCTATTGTTCACAGACTACCTGTCATGACAATAGGACGTTTCTCGAAAATTTTGGGAAAAGTCACGAACTTTCAGGCAGATTGAAGCAACGGTTCAAAAGATATCAATAAATAACAACAGGAGGGTTGAAGTAAGGTGAACCATATTCATACCAGGGGGTGAGGGGGGAAGAGACAGGGTTTTTTTATATAACTTTTGAACGGTTGGTGCTACTGTGCTAAAATTTTGAGACTTTAGCATATTTTTCGAAAAGGAAAAAGAATATGGATATTTGTTTTGGAAAATGTACCTAAAATGGTTACACGAAGTCTCGTGTGCCATTTTTTATTCAAAAATTCAAAAAATCTTAGAATCCGCCTTAAAAACTCATATTTGGCATGAAAAAGAGTCAAAACATTTTTTTAAAAGTAATATGGATAGGGTAATATACTGACCAAATTTCAAGCAAAACTGGAAAGCACTCCAGAAGATATCAGGTCTGGTATCCCCCCCTCAAAAACCCGGCACGAATAGGGTTAACATATACAAGTGTTATTTGCAATATACTGAATTAGTGTAACTCACCCTTTAAAATAGTTTCGTTGATTAAATCCTTACATCTCAAATATTTAATTAATTACTTACTATTTTTTACTATTTTGCTTACATATCTAACACTGAGCGACAAAAACTTAGGTAACATTGGCTCCCCTATGCATTAAGAAATACCGAAATGAACACAAGTCTGTAGCTGAACAAAATAAACAAACGCTACACACTAAAATAGCGATGATCAACAAAATAAAAAATAAAACATTTCAAGTATATCAACTTGGATGTAGCAGAATTTATTATTCCAAACAATATTTAAAGCACGAATCAACTTTCATTAGAAAATAACCGCAAAACTGAAATTAATAAGGAATTAGCTAACTTTGTTCTTTCGAGTTCCGTAAACTATTTAAACGAGTTGATGAAAAATACATGGCAAAACCAGAACTTTTGAGTGAGCAAAAAAAAACATATATGAATTTAAGGAGAGGCTGTTCTTTTTAATAATTATTTTTTTAACCTGTCCTCTCGTGACTTTTAGTTTATATCTAGTAGACATATTTTCGGAGATTATGAGCTCAGCGTTTTATATGCTAACGTCAGCAAAAATTTAGTACCCCATTGTTGTACTAGTTTTTAAATTTTTGAAGACAATTAAGACTAAATATTGTGTGTGCAAAGTTTCATGTTGATAGCATCAGTATTTCAGAAAATACGAAAGGGGAGAGGTCACTCATACAAAATAACCTCAGAAAAATAGGGTTAAACCAGTTACTACTCATTATAGCTGGATCGGTTTCAAAAACTGTTTTTTTTTTGTAATACCCCCAACATAATCATTAACAACATTTGATTGATATGAGACTTTCAAGTTCTATTTTCAGATTCATAATTTTGAGAAAATCCTCGAAAAATAACAATTTTTTAGATTCCCCATCCTTATATTAAAAGCCATGTAGTGTGCATCTATAGAATACTTGGGCATATATAGGATGGACAGGATCCCACCTGAGCCTTACTTCTGTAAAGTAAATAGAAAGGAAAAGAATGGCGTTAGAAAATGCATATTCTAAGCAGAATCGAGACAGGCAGTAGGATCCTCTAATAAATAGAGGTAAAGGACGCTTGTGACACAATATTTGCTAGTCGAACAAACAGAGTATAAAAATCATATGAATGAGTACAAAAGGGGACATCAAAAAAAGAATAAGTATATAGGAAACATATTATGTTGACTTAAAACATTACAGAGTTAACAGAAAAACCTCTAGATAAGTCAGTATATCTTAAATTCAAATAGTTTCAGAACTGAATACTTCAATTTACATGAACTGAAGTTTGTAACGCAAAACTGCTAATCTTTTGGCTTTTAAATTCCTCTTTCTAAATAACAATTATGCATTGTTTTGTCTTGAAGCCATAGACTGAAAATCAATTGATTGGGGATACAAAAGAGAAAAACATGTATGTATGAATGTATTCATTACTCATAAAAATCCAATTATCTATGCTAAATCCAATTTTGAATAAAACTATTTTAATCTCACATAAATTTACATTGAGTCAATGATTTGAGTTGAATCAAATAAATTGTCCTATTTTCGTCGCAGGATATTAAGCATTCAAGCGATGATCTCTTATCAATAGATTTAGATTATTGACATGATTATATCAGTTGAAATGCTTTATTATCAGGGTATTTTTTTATCTCCATAGCCATACGTTAATTATGTTATGTTTCGAATTAAAGATAATCAACTGAAATTAACAGTTGGTGAATGGGACCCAGGACCCAGGACCCTCAGGGAGGACCCAGGATCCAGGACCCTGGTGGAGTACCCATGACCCTAGAGGAGGACACTTTATCGGGTTTTTTTTCTATTTTATTAGTGACGTCATAATTTAGGCCATTATAGGCCTAAAAAAATGAAAAGTGCTCTGGTTTTGATGAAATTTGGTACAACCACTAAATTAATTATGCTGAATATGATGGTACTAATTAAATTTCTTTTTTTACGAGTGAAGTCATAATTTAGGCCATTTTAGACCTAAAAAATAAAGAGTGATGAAGGAGGTTAGAGGAGGTTATAAGAGGTTAAAGGAGGTTTGAGGAGGTTTGAGGAGGTTAGAGTAGGGCAAAATATTTAGCGCATGCGCAAAAATATAATTGCATAATTAGGCACATCTACTTAGAATTATAAGTCGCAAACACTAAACACAAAATTGTGATTCCTGCTCACAGTTTAGAGTCGGTGTCAATGTTTCACGAAGAAACGGAAATAATGAATATTCAGTTTG
The DNA here is from genome assembly GCA_031471325.1 of Catablema vesicarium. Lineage (NCBI taxonomy): Eukaryota > Metazoa > Cnidaria > Hydrozoa > Anthoathecata > Pandeidae > Catablema > Catablema vesicarium. Next base: position 5,282 of record JAUELI010160140.1, read on the forward strand.
AAAAATATTTGATAACATATTGGTGTCACAAAAAGCATCATTTCTTCTAGAGATGAACTATGCTTTTATGTATTTATTTATTTGCTTCACATGGGCAACTCGTAAGTCAAACTAGAGATACATCAGTTACATAGTTAACTATTTACACCTATAAAAAAAAATTTGAAAACATATTGATAATATACACAATATATACAATATACTAAATAAATACTATTAAACAAATAACAAGAAAGACTTCACTTAGTGCTCCCCCAGTAACGCCATGTTTCAAGATATGAGTAGTGCAAATTATTTCCTACCTTGTTGTTTGCTTTGATGAAGTTAAGACCTTTTTTGTATATGCATGTGCATAGCGTAATGCATTGATTAAACGCCGGGGGCGTTTATTAATTTTTTTCATTTTCAGAGGCGTTTAATTGAAAAAAGAGAGAGGTGTTTATTAAAAGATATAAGAATTGCAAATCATTATTAATCCGAATAACAAACATAAACCAAATTATAATGGAATCAACCGTAAATAGAATAAACTTCCAGAGAGGAAAGAACCGTTTTTGACCAAAAAACATAGTTTTAGGCCAAAAAGAGTTTTGTTCCTCGTTCCTAGTACCCTACTACTATTGCTGCTAAGTGAGGATTGCTGCTTTTTCGAATTCGAAGGTGCATTTCAAAGAGGAATGCGTTTATAAATATATTTTTTTGTTTCAGGGCGCGTTTAATCGAAGGGGGCGTTTGAAAGAAGGATCGATGCATTACGGTATATATTTACAAAAAAAAAAATTGGTCAATAATTGTAATAGCAATGATTATAAAATCAAATGCATAGGATACAAATTGTAGCCTACCTATATTCTTTAAAACAGTACTGGTCCAAATCCAACATACAATGCAGGAGCATTGACGAATTGCTGGCAGAATGATTTTTAATAAAAAAAAGTAATCATATGTACATATTTATCAAGATAGATAATAGTAAAAATGCTGAGGCTGGAACAATTATTATGCGGAATAACTGCTAACTGTTAACCAGACTGCTAATCAGAGAAATCTTTATTAATGAAGGGCATTGAAATTAAACTTTTTTTTATTTTTCCCTCCGTATGATAGCTAAAAATCAGCTCGAGCGAGCTGGATGGATTACTGCCACCTGCTCAGGTGGATTTTCCCTGACACTCATTGTGGACATTTTTTGGGTGAAGTAAGTTGTTAAACACGTTTTTTTCAATTTTTTTATATTTGACGTCCAGATCGAAGCGAAAGTATATATGGATGACACACAATTTTTTAATTTCTTGATTGTATAGAATATATAGATTTTGTAGAAACTACTTCACTCCTCAACGAAATTCAGGGTAAAATAAACCTACGAATTTTAAAATCGTGAGTAATAAAACATAAATATTACTGTCAAAAACAATACACATAAAATATAGGATTTTCTAAAATATATAGCATTTATCACACCGATCACGTAGGTTTTACTTTCATTTTAGAATGCTGGGATCTCACAAATGGTTGACGAAAGAATTATATCCAAAATCCATCAATTGGTAGGCGATGGCGTTAGAAATGTTCCAGAAATGTGTGGTCATATAGGAATTTTTGTTAAGAACGAGTTGTTTCGTAATTCTAATTTGCCACCAATAACTTCAAGACGCTTTCACCCCAAAAAGAAGGATGTCAGAAATCATATGTACATTGCTGCAGTCAAACTAAGATTTTCAAAGTTAGACCAAGAGAATTGGGATTTGAAATTTAAAGAATGGGAAAAGCAATATCCAGATGACAGTTTCTTTTTTCGTGGCTACGGTGCAAAATTGGATGATTGCGAAGAAGAAAAAGAAGAAGAAGATACATTAAACAACAACGAGGATGATGATGAAGGAGTTGTAGTAATGCAATATTTTATTTCTATAAGGATATTAGTTTTTGCACAAACGGGAGTTAGTTTCAAATAGAGCCACAACCCTCGAACGACCCCACATTGATAACAGTAGAATTTAATGAAATGGTCATCCTGTGTAAATAATCGTAATCATTATTTTTTCTTTCCAGTAAGCAAAAACCTGTTCAAAGTCCGCAAAATAACCTTAGAAGAACATTTGACCAAACGTTGTTCTAAGGGTTTTTTGCGGACTTTGAACAGCTTTTTGTTTACTGAGTTATATTTAATTCATTTCCGTCTATCTATAACTTAGATTGTGATATGCTTGTTCATAAATGTTATGCAATATTATGTAAATTTTTACCAAATTTAAAAAGAGAAAACCTAACCTAACCTAACGTAACCTGAAGACATTCATTAAAGTTTGGTTTTTGATTTTTAGGTGAAGCATCTCAAGACGAAACAGCGTTTGTTATTCGTACACCAGTCAGGCAAACCGAAACGTTTGCTCAGCCTATACGGAAATCGCATGTGCTTTTTAGACGCTACATATAAAACAACGCGGTATGGTCTGCCACTTTTCTTCCTGGTTGTGAAAACTAACACAGATTATCAGATTGTTAGTTCGTTTGTTGTACAAGATGAAACTGTTGATGCCATAACAGAAGCGTTAAGTGTTATTAAAGGATGGAATCCGACTTGGTGGATAACTGTGAAGAACAGATTATTTCTATTGAACAACTAATTCAAGGTTTGTTATTTCTAACAGAGTTGAAAAACTATGTGACTTTATTTGAGACTAAGGTGTTATTTTGCGTCCTGTGGATTGGGTTAGTTAGATGATGATACTTTGTAGAAATATAGGTGTATATCTAAAACTTATGAAGCTTCTAGTTTTAATTGCAATTCAGTTGTATCCCCTCAAAAAAAGATTTTTTGCAGTTACTTTATATAACCATAACTTTATTTGTTGGAGTCCCACGTTCTGTTATGTGATTTTCATCGGGAACAAGCCTGGGACAGATGGTTGAACGCAACAAGAAACGGGGTTCGATCTGTGAAAGAACTCATTCTTCCTCGAATTAGACGAATCGCCAACGCCAACTCCGTTCACGAGTATGAAAAATCTGTTTCCGACTTTAAAGAAAGTGATATTTGGAAATCAGAATCAAATAAAAAACTGAGGGACTGGTTTGAAAAACTTTAGCGTGATATACTAGCCTTCATACTTGCCATCTACCAGTTAGTTGTAGTAATAAAATGTGTTAAATATAAATTTATTTATCGAATTAACTTTTTATAGAAGTGGGTAAAGGTGTTCCGCTATCGAATTTTAGAAGTCGTCATCAACACTAACAATGGGGTGGAAGAATAAAGACTTCAAACATGAATTTCTCTCTCAATACAAAGACAATTCATTAAGTGGAATGATTACTGTTTTGGTTGAACAGTTTCCCGCAGAAAAATATTTGAAGTAATTTTTAGTGTATTTTACACGCAGTGGGATATGAGTTTAAAGCATCCTAGAACAAGCTGAAAACCCCGCAAAATATTGATGTTAAATTACTTTCTCTCTTTTTAGTTACATTGAAGAAAATATCAGACGTTCAATTCAACATCGTCGTTATAACGAGGCTTTGCCGATGTGGTTACATCACAAACCATATTATTTTACAAAGCATTGTATGCAAAAATTGTCCTTGCGTCAAGATATTCATCGAGGTCATATAAGCATGATCAAAAGTAATAATAGCGAAGATCATATGAATTTTTTCGTACGGAGCTTCAGAGATGTAAACCAGAATAAAATGTTTTCTGTTTACGAAAATTGTAAGATATAATTTGTTAAATTTTTATTTCTCTGTCCGTGCAAAGGTTTTATTAACCAATAGGAATTCAACATTGCACGATTTCGGATACGTTCAATTCACGCGCAGGAACAATTGTTTCTGTTACTTTCTGCAGTGTAGCTTAGCCTTAAATACGTATTTGGTAATTTTTGTATGCATCTAAAGAGCACAAGACTCGCTCATTCTCACTCGCGTAAAAACACTCGACATCTGCATTATTACGGTTTTTCTATTAGCCAATGAGGTTTCAGAACGCAGTCTAACATGACAGGGCCTTCTTTTCTCTCGCGATCAGTATGAAAAAGAGAGAAAAAGCCCTGGGAACGAGGGATAAGCTTTTATCGTCAGTAGTTTCAAAATTCGCTGAACTCAATGACGTCATATTCCGAGGTTTGAAAATTTAAATTGGAACTTTCCGATTTTAAAATCACGGATGTGCGATCAAAATAAAGGTACACACTTTTGCTAATTTCATTTTTTTTTTTATCTTATCGAAACAGGAAAAACAAATATTATTATATATAATAACACTTCTAGATTGTAAATGATTCGAAACTTCATTATGAGTGTTTCTACAAATATTTAAAATTAATCATAAAATTTAAAAACATATGTACTCAGAATATTAAAAAAAAGTTAGGCTCGCAACCATGCCACCATATGTTGAAACGACATTGCATGCACAGTGAGGTACTTTATTCTGGCAGCGCGCTTCAACGCAGCGTTTTCTTTTATTTTTCTTCACATTTGAACTTCAAGACTAGACTTTGGTTTAGTGAGTGGTCACATTCCAAAATGGTAACAACACTCCGAATGAACTTTAAATATGTCATTATGTCATTTTTTAACAATTTATAAGACACACAGATCACACTCCTTCGTCGAGGGCGATTTGACAATTTCCTAATTGTAGATATTTGATTATCTCTTTAATTATCACCTCAATAAAAATAATTCAATTGATTCTAATCTAGACAAGGGTTTGCTTTTACTAGGTTTCTACTTTCACTATAGTTCTCCTAAGGCTTTCTTAGGTTGTTTCCCATCCATACTGTTTGATATAGATGTTTTTGTGCCAAGTGAATTGACATACAATGAAATGATTGCTTTCCGTAGGATCGTCAAATACGTAATAACTATTACGCTTTTTGCTGATACCAGCATTTTTCACATAAGGTAACAAAGTTTTATTTATTTATCATGATTAGTTATTAAGTACCACGAATTGAGCATGACACCAACTTATATTTTTAGGATAACTTCTATTGAATACAGCAAAACAATAATATTGCTAAAACACGAAAACATTGTAATATTTAAAAAAACTCCTAATGTAAAACAGGTATTAATTAATATTTTCCAAATGGTGCAACAACAAATTATTAGTCATGCTTCTTCATATCTTGCTGACATATGATTTCTTACTAACGTCGAAATGATGTATTTTTGTCGGCGTGACCTCAAACTGGTACACTGTACTGATTTTTTTGACAAATTTAAAAACGAAGTGGTCATCTCATTAATTTTCCATAAATGCACATATGTTAACGATTGCTGTAATGAATGATTATTATCCAAAATATCGTGCAAAGCCATCATCCTATATCCAGTATTTAGTGATTCCAAAATCAGGAGATCTGCCTGTACCTAGCTCAAATCATTGAAAACTTTGTAGCTTAGATACTTGCTGAAGTTAAAGAAGTAATCACTAAGGAAAATATTTTGCGAAAGCTTTTCTTGGTAATCTGGTTTTCTTATAATGAAACATATCACTGATCATATGGGGATATCCATCCATGGAGATATCGCCATGTGCAGGTTTTAGGATAATTTCAACCCTTTTGTCCGATGTGTCGGAAATAAAAAAAATAAAAAAAAGTATATGATAGTCCCGAATTGAATTTTTTTATTTTTTTCGATACACATGACTGGTAGAAATTTCAGCTTCATACCACTTAAACTGTTATGGTTTTAAATAGTGTTTTTTAAATTAGCATCAAAAGGTCCAATTTCCCAAGAGATCCCTATAAAACCCATTTTTCAAAATTAATTTTCTCAAAATATATAAAAGTTTCAAATTCGTAGAGCATAGTTTAGAAAGAACTACATAGAGCAAAAATAGGTATTCAGAATTTGACAATGGGTCGCAACCTGTGGTTATTTATGCCGCCACGGTGGCACCCCATCCTATTACGAATATAACATCAAAGCAAAGTCTCTGAAGAAGGTGGGTGATGTTTTGAACCATGGACGTATAATATTGTTGCGTTATTCGTTGATCTAAGGCGCGCCACTCATTTCACTGGATTTTCGGTGAATAATTAATTACAGATGGTGTTGACCGCGGCAAGTTATCCAACTTTTTGACAAATAACCACATTTTTAGTTGAATAGCTTTTAGTTCTACTTTTAAACAACTTATTCAACTTTGTCAGTTGTGGTTTTGGAGAGGAAAGGGTCGTATCGTGAAAATCGCGGTAAGCATTGTAGGTTAGTTTGCACTGAAAATCTCCTCCGTTATATGTGTTAGAATGTTGCACGCTTCTTGCCTGCAGTATTAGGTATTCTCCAGTTATCGAGGATTGTGTTCGCCATGTTTCAATTCAAAACATTGAATCAATCGTAGGTAAGGAGGATTTTTGTGAAAATCATCCTGACTGTTATTTAAAATAATTTATGTCATAAATAAATTATCCGCTGGTAAAATACCTTGGTTTACTTGAAAAAATGAGAAAAATATGTTCTAAGTCTAAGTGTGACTGTGACAATAATATTGACATTTTAAACTACTCATATGGGAATATGTAATAAAATTTACGAGTCTTTTAAAACATTCAAAACAAAACTTGATTCTTAAGGCTAGTTTCCACACAGCTGCATTTTCCGCTCGGGCGGAAAAAGCTCGGGAGCTTTTCAAAACCGCATGCGCACT
>JAUELI010160251.1:0-11946 GCA_031471325.1 Catablema vesicarium
ATCAGTTTTTTAATAAAAAACGCTACTTTTGTACTTTTTTGTTTTTTTAGCAATAAATAAGGAGTTTATGGATGTGAACTTAAGTTGTGATGTATTTTGGTTGTATTTTGTTGAAACAAAAAAGATTCCACAAATTTTTTGATTTTTGTGCGAATTTTTTTTTTTCACATCCTGCTAAATAGGGTTAGGAGCGATTTATAGATTCAGGCTACATGGTCTGAATTTTAGCTCAAATATTTATTCTCTACATTTACGGTTATTTCAAACCTTCTTATTGCAATGTTTGCATGTGGTCACAGTGTGAAATACTGCCGAGTACGCAGTCCCGTATACGGGACCGTATACGGGACCGTATTCGGTAATATTTCACACTGTGGGTATTATCATTTTGTTTCCCAGTAATAAATTGTGGTCACTATACAGGTGATATTTAAGCCTTTCCATTATAACCTGCAGAATTTAAGAACCAGATCGCTGGAACTCGGAAAAGCTCGTGCCGTATATTCCGAGAACCTGTTTCTGAGAACCGACTAGAAAACAAGTCTACACTAACCTCCCCACATGATATTCCAGTTACGATTAACATCTGCTCCAACGCATTCGGAATCGACATATCTCGTTCTTGTTTTTCTCCATAATCTATCAGTTGTAAATGTATACTCATATCCATCTGGGTTAAAAACCGGAATGAAATAGAATGTATTATTTCTTAGTAGTCCTTGCACTTTTGAATTGTTATTGGAACCAATCAAAATCTAAATGAAACATCCATTTAAACGAGGCTATAGTGACTTGCACATTTTTAGATGATCACGGGCTCAGCTCAGAATACTACTTACGACAAACCTGTTAAACACACTGATTCTCAATGTAAGTCTACAAAATGCATATCAAAATCATTATGTAAGAGCTACATTGATCCTCAATGGAACAGTGGATGTTATCATTGTATTGCCCTTTCTTGCCTATTGCCTTTTGCCTGTGTTTCCTTTCTGCATTTTCTGATCTGCCAGTGGCTCCCCCTTCCCTTCCCTTCCTTTCTCTATCATTGCGTAATGTCTTTTACGAACATAGTGACTGCTCACGGCTTTGCAATTCCTGATTACTGGTTCGAGACAACTCAAGTGACTAAAATATTTGTTATTTTCGTTGCAGAGAAACATTTTCCATTATTCTCTAGAAACAAAATTTACCTCTCTTAAAATGAACATTCCTGTTGCTGGTGATATCCATTCTCGTGCATGAACGCCACTATCAATCCATAAAATAGGTTTCATGTCACGTTGACATGAGATTACATTCTCTGACACCTAAATAATAAGTTCATGGGGAATTTCAAAATATTGTAAAGCCGGACATAACTGCAATAATCAGAGGGGAAAGAGTAAGTTTCAAGCATACCCAGTGGGAAAAAACCTGTTTAAAGTCCGCAAAATAACTTTAGAAAAACGTTTGGTCAAACGTTGTTCTAAGGTTGTTTTGCGGACTTTGAACAGGTTTTTGCCCACTGTGTTGATTCTATGCTCGATATAATTATTAGCTTTTATAAGGATTGTGACTTTTGACTGTTGATGAAATTAGAACAGGAGAATCAGTTATTTTGTTGTCGTTTTAAACTCTCAAGAAGTTTAAAATGTAGACCTGAAAAGAGTAGCCCGGAATCCCGTGTCTTTGTTTCTTCTAATCAACGTCATTTTCCCTGTTTTAATCGGATATTGAAATTTTTGATTATTGAAATTTTTGATTTGACAGTTCAGTCAGATTTTAAAGAAAGAAAAAAGTAAGGGATTAGTAACTAGGCTATGAAAAGAGTGAATTGTTAAAATTACGGTGTAATCCTGTAGTAACCATGAAGTAAAAGATGCTTTTGGAGTACCGTAAGAAGCAAACCCATTCGGCACATGAGGTTTTATATGACGTCAAAATGACGTCTTTTTGACGCCGTGAAAAAAAATGTCATGTGCCAAACTTCTATGTGGGACGGGAAAGATCGAACTTATGGTGAAAGTAATGCTGATTAATGTGAGTAATAGTGATTGTCATAAATTACAAATAATCGTGTCCGCACACGATGTTCTTCAATGTTATGATAACGTTCTTTTGAAGTCAGGAAGTGTCACACTCCATTATAATATAATTTTCACTTTTACTAAATTATTATTTAATTAATATATTGATCACGTATATTTCAGGAACATGTATGGATGAAAAATATGTAATTAACACAAATAATTAATCAATGCTTATATCATATATCCAATGAATTATTGAACTTACAGTCGTTTGTCGTATTGATTCCGCTATCGTTACTCAGCAGCTTCATCATACATAATCATGCTTTGTTGTATTATTATTGTTCTCCCAATTGCAAGGAAAGGGAAGTGTTTAGCGGTACGTGGTATGAAAAATTTACATTTTAGCAATTAAATTTGCGATTAAATTTTATTTTTTCATTATATATATATTGTATGAAAAGAGGTATAAATTTTAACATGGACGAATTTAAGAAACAAAACAAACCATACTATACACTTAAAGTCCTCGAACTTGTAAATTGGGGTCTACAAGATACAGCCTATTACTACTAGGGTTATCGGTATGAGATCCAAGATTTTTGGTAAACAAGGCCGGGTATAAGATCGAATAAGCTATGCGGTGGAGTGATTTGCGAGCATAGATTCAGGTTACATAGCTTTAATCCATTCTCAAAATGTTCTCCTTCACATGTGATATTAGTTATGTCCGGCTTTGGTAAATATTGTATTACTATCCAGTGGGCAAGAACATGTTCAAAGTCCGTAAAATAACCTTAGAACAACGTTCGCCACTGGGTAAGGTTTCATCCCCCTACATAAGTTTTTTAATGCTACACAAATAATGCTATCTGATTAATACAACTGAGAATAAGAAGTACCTTACCTTTACAATAAGCAGTGGTCTACCTTCCCATGAATGACCAACTCTACATACACGAACATGACTAGGATAAATATTTTTCAGTCGATGCACCTCTTTCATTATCTATAAGAAGTTTGGCCTGATAAAATAGGCTTGTCGTAAGAAACGGGTTAAGGAGGGGTATGCGTGGACCGTTTGCAACTACAATGAAGCAAATTATGGGAGGGAAATAAGTTAGATATTTTTTTCTTATTTTCGATTTTTTCGTTGCAATTATATCTTAAATTATATCTTAAATTTTATTTTGCCAGTTTTCCTTTTTTACTATCTAATTATTTCAGATAATTTTATAGGAACTGGAGCCATTTGTTCCAGGAATGGAGGTCGTTCGAAATTTTCTTTAAAATGCTATTTTTGAAGCTGAAAGTTTTTGAGAAACGATTATTACAAATTCAATAGATGACTAATATATGTAGTATTGACCCTTTATTAACGAAGTCGATTACCCCCGGGAAATCTGAAAAATTGGTGCAATGCTGTGGTATATAAAGGGTGTATAAAAATAATCCCCTAAAAGAGTAAAATTTAAATATAAATACAGTATAGGTATTGGAAAATTTTGGTGAACTAACAAGGAAGTTTATAATAAAATATCAGAAATATCAAATGTTGAACACAGAACTTACCCAGTAAGTTAAAACCTGTTCAAAGTCTATAAAAAAACCAAGGTTATTTTGCGGACTTGAACAGGTTTTTGCCGACCTGGTATTAGCTCCTATATCCAGCTTTGATATGAATAGCATAATATACGCCCCCTATGAAAATGCAAACGCCCATCTCCTGAAATATTTTCATTCCAAGTCTTACAGTTTCAGGGTTTGTTGTAAAGTGGGCGTTTGTTGATAGTGAACAAGAACCTGTTCAAAGTTCACAAAATCACCTTAGAACAATGTTGATTGAAGTTATTTTTCGGACTTTGAACAGGTTTTTGTTTACTGGGTAGATACTTACGTCAGCATATCGGTTATATCTCTCATAATTAAACACATTGTGTGGGACCTCCTCATTAGATCTTTCATTCTCTTTTATTTCATGATTTAAATCTTCTACTATAACTTTAAAGTAGATCGATTTTCTTCTACAAAATCGCTTTAATACAAATAGTTTTCTCCATGGGACCCTAACTTCGACGTAAAATATTGATTTTTGCTCATCCCAAACGTCAAACTAAAAAATGATATAACGAACATGACATGTTGTGAAAAATACCCATGAATTCTTGAATCCCTAGACTAAAAGAGCATTGAAACTCTACCTAGCTTTATTATCCGGGATTTTTATGGAAAGAAACCCCGAAAAATGTAGAGTTTCGCGAAACCCTGTCAGGGCATGACGTTATATTATTGTTATATAGTTTGACATTAAAAACGTCGTGTGTCCATAGGGGTATATGCATGTTGTGAGTATTTAAAATGTAAAATTACATGATTTTATCAGGAAACCATAAACCATAATGACGCAATTTTTTCTGTGTTTGCGTTGGATTTACATGTAAGTAAACAGAATGTGATTTCTTTATCCTGATTGGAAAATGTGTAATTAAAGTGTAATATCCCAAAACAAAAACATGTTCAAAGTTTGCAAAATAACCCTAGAACAACAAAAACCGTCATGAGCCTACGGGATAATATTTACCGAGTTTGTTATTTTCCATATATAAATCAGAATTCGAGATAACTGTATCCATGCCCTTATAAAGTCCGAATAGCTCCGTATTAGGACTGATCAGTTCAAATACGGAGCTATTCGGGCTTTATAAGGGCATGGATATGCGACGATTTCGCTCAGTGATATTAACAAACTTACATCCTTTGTATCTAGAAAGCATTTTAATATATTAAAGCTTTCTTTACTGCTAGCTCTCAAACTGACAATCTTTTCTCTAAAAGAATAAGACAGAGTTAAAGAGAATTTGAGTTGTATTATTTTCGGTATCAGTGTTTTATACTTCATCAGGAAATGACGTAACACAATACCAAGCTAGTAGACATATAAAGATATAAACTAACTGAAAACAAATGCAAGGAAAATTACAAAAAAAGAAGATTATAGGTTATAGGAAAGGAAAATGGTGTTTTTAATCATAGTTTTTTAACTTCTAAACTCTTCAAGATACATGTAAAGAAGTTATTATATTTAGCTATATAATGAAAAAAACAAATTTGAGAAAAAATTTACAGTTTGCGGAAAAATGAGCTCGATTTATAATGCGTTTTTATTTTATATTTGCTCCTGTCACACAACGAATAACGATATGCCTTCAAAAATGTTTTGCAGCATAGCCAATACTTTGATTTAAAAAATTCAATTCAATGCATTATAATTGTCGAATGGAATAATAATTTAAAAACGCTGGCATAATATTGTTCTTCAATGTTCGGTGAACACGTGTATATAATTATCTCTCTGTTTCCATGGCTATTCGTGTGACAAGAGCTCGTCAGTGTTCAGAAAAATTGTTAAAAATGAATCATCCAAAAAACAGCTTTAAAATTTAATTTGTTCAACAATAGATTAATTAGTAACGCAAATTATTCAGAAACTTTGGACAGGTGTTTGTTTACTGGAAAATTTCAACGGCAAGTTCCACACCTGAACAATTACAGTGTGAAATACTACCGAATACGGTTCCGTATATTCCCGTATGCAGTCTGTGTATATTGCCTTTTAAGGCAATACCCAGTCCGTATACGGGAATATACGGAACCGTATTAGGTAGTATTTCACACTGTTAATTTTATAGCACGGCAGCAAGGATTGGAAATAATTTGTTGATTTGTAGATCGCTCCGAAAACCCGTTTCTGAAAAACCCGACTATTACTATAGTCTAATCGTTACCTGGTATGTTGCTGATCAGAAAATGCTTGACAAATAATACAGCAGAATAAGATAAATTTTACAAATGAAAACATCTCTTCAAATTGCTCTGTTACACACCAAATGCTAGGTTCTACCCACTGGAACTGAATACCATAGTTTTAGCTTTTTCATTAAGTATCTGCAATTATTATTGCTTTTAAAGTATTCAGGGGGGTATTACGTTCAAAACAACACATGACTTGGTGTACATGAAACACATAACATTCTCCCTGAAATAGCAATATCTTGTAAGGTTATATATAGATATAGTACAAATCTAGGTTGCTGATAGAGAGTTAAATATCTACCTACAATAATATTACATTCTAGTACTTCCTGATATTCTTTAGTTAATACCGACTAACTTTTCTTTATACGCCATTTTACTGTGTAATTTTTGTACACGCCAGTATGGCGTAACTATATAATGCAATCATCAGCATTAAATTTCGTCGTATGCAAAGGAAAGTAAGTTTTGGGCCTAATATTTAGATGCCAATGAAGCAATTCTTACTTGAATGTGAATGATCGTGCAGTAATAAGGAACATTACACCATTTATTGAAGGAAACTTTTATGGTTTTCTTGGGGTTACTTAGTAGTGTCCGGAGCTTTTTTCTCAATGTTAATTATGCTAATAAGGAGATGTATTATTGCTAAACCGTTACAATGTATAGATTAAGCTCTGCTAATTGCAATTAACGGCATTATTAAACACGATTAGTTTTATTTTATTGCAAGGTCATTAAATTTGACTCTACATACTTAGTGGGCAAAAACCTGTTCAAGTCTGCTAAATAATCTTAGAACAACGTTTGGTCAAACGTTGTTCTATGGTTATTTTGCGGACTTTGAACAGGTTTTTGTCCACTGGGCATAGTTTGACTCAAGAAATTAGTTTATTTAGGTTTACATCTCATAATAATCAAGAATCTGTTTAATTACTTCTTTGTAATTTTAATTAGCAAGGTTAGATAATTTTCCATAGCCTCGAATTATGATATAGGAACTTTTTAAACTTAAACCTAAACCCATTTCAAAAAAAATTAATAGCTTGACTGATTGAAAATACAGAATAATTCAAAAAAATTCTCAATAATTCGTTATTAAGTGTAATTGCTCTGGTGGATGAGGGTGCATTAACAACTAAATATTTATCCTATACCAACTACTGTGGATTAACGTTATATGGCACTTGTTTTGAACTTGCTACGGAAGCATACATCTTTGAAGTACCTTAAATTAGTTTAATTTGTAACCTTTAGTTTCTGACTCATCACCCGATTCTTACTATTTCCTCGACACATGATAATTAGTAGATATTAAAGAGCAGGTAGAATAAATGTTCCGGATATCCCCCGCACAGGATGAGGTGTGATTCATTGAGTAACAATAAAGCCGGATTTCCACTCATACGCTGTTGGTGTGCGCGTATTACAGCGCATCCATTATTCTTTTGTGTACGCCAGCGCACAGAAAAACGTTAAAAAATGTTAACGTTCTTCGCGCACGTAAACAAAGAGTAATTGATACGTGCATGATACGCGCCTAAAAAACAACGTATGAGTGAAAATCTGGCTTTAATCATACATTATTGATTTATTTATTGATATTGTTACTATTTTTCAATAAGCATATATGGCGTCTCTGCTGGTGTCAATATGATATCAGACATTAAAACGACATCATAATTGACATGAATGTGTCGGTTCCCAATGGGTATTTGGTTGGATCAACGTTGTGCCGGTGTTGTTCAATATCAGTTTATACGTCCATGTTATCTAATGACCTTTATTTTAGAATTTAATGACCAAGATTTCTCAATAGTCTCTTTAAACGTCCAATATCAATGAAGCACCAATAATATTAACCGAAGGCCAAAGATTTTACAATGACATAATAATGACTACAGTGCAGGGTGAGGTAATTTTTATTACATGCAAAGTGCCACGTACCTTTTATTATCGTCTATTTATACTCTACTTTCCCCATAAAAACTCCATGAACCTATCAACTTTTCCATTACTGATTACTCATGTGACACCAAAGAAGTAAAGATTCCCAAACTCGTTCCCAGGGCTTCTTCTTTCTCACATAACAATACTAATACCTGTTAAAAATACTTTTTTGCTTTCGTTAGTCGATAATGTTGAGGCTACTTCTAAAAATGACGTGTAATGGAAAGCACAAAGATGTGTATGCTCAAATGTAGCAAAATTGTTTCAATTCACTCAAGCTTTTTCATTCACATTCAAGTTTTTTATTGAAAGTCTTTCTTATAGGCCATTAGCTGAGCACTTCAATTATGTCAGTTCGTATGACTTTCTTGATGACCAAAAAGTTACCATTAATTCGCGCGGTTTGTATATTCAGGATAATGAAAAAGTTTGGCCCCACTCTGAAAAGTTGCACAATAGGGATAAAAACGACACCAAAGTTTTCCTCATCGGGGCCTGTCGATTTTAATCGTGCAACGTTGTATTTAGGCCATTATTCTTTTGATGACTGAAATTTGTTCACACATTTACGAAAAAAATACATAAATGACCACCAAAAAAACATTGGCCCCCCTTCTGAAAGTTGCATGAATCCCCCCAAAATATGCTTGCGTCATTTTGATGACGTCACAGTGGACTTTTTTTAATTTGTGAAATTTTCAAAATTGGCACAGACCGATAGAAGAGCAAAAGTTAAGCAAAATAAAGTTATAGATCAATATGTTTTGAAGAGTAATTCGAGAGTTATGGCCCGTTGAGTTAATCAAAAATGCTGACTCAGCAATATTTAAAATTCTTATAACTCTCAAAATTTACATCAAAGCAAGCTGGAATTTTGTACACTGTTTTAATAGAATAACAAGAAAGACTTCCGTCTTGAAATCTGCGCGTTTTAGCTGAAACGCAATGAAAGCTGATATAACGCAGTACGGGGTTTTCTTTTCCTGTTACCCCAACCCCACGAGAGAAATAAAAATCGATATTTATAACAGACAAGTTGAACAAAAGATGGGAAATTGATAAAGCAACTTCGCTCATTTCCCCAATCGCATTGACGAGTTACGAATTCATGCTTTCTGCCGGGAAAGAAATGCGGTCAGTAGGATACAAAAGCAACAAGAAACCGCAGTTGGTTAGAAGAATCACACTTTATGCATAAATTGAACGTGAACCAAAATATATCATCAAGGAAAAGTGATTTTCCCAACGTAGTAATGATTTTTTTTACCTTGGCGTATTTTTATCGGCCAGTCTTACAAAAACGCGTGTCCTAAAAACATCCCATCGCTAGATTTTCTCAAAAATAGATTTTTTCGGTTTAGGGAGATCACTTAACTGCATTATATGTGATTTAAAAAAGCTATTTTTTTGTAGGAAAAATTAAAAAAACTCATATCATATGAATAATAGACTATGTGCTCCATATATTTGTTACTTTATTTATTGTTTGAAATATAATTTGTTTTATTTAATATCATTAGTTGAAACCCCCGTCTCAAAAATCATTAGATAGAGAAGTTGTAGCCTGAGTTCCCTCCAAGCAATCTCACCGGATATTATTAGAATATTTATTCATACTGGAATCAGGCTAGAAAAGTTAACTTTATTCCAGGATCATCAGCATCGTAATCATCCACCACGACGAAACCAATATCTGCTTTCGCTCCGTGCGCGCAGATATAATTTCGGTCCAATTCGAGAGAAAGAAAAACGTAATTAAACCTTTTTCTGATCATATACATTTTTCTCCCAACGTTTTATGTATTGCCTCATTAATGATCTTCATCATAGACCGGTCACGTGATAAATCAGGTAAATTTTTTTTGCATGAAGTCTTGGGCTATATGTGTTTAGAGTTTCAATTTCATAGCTTATATAGATCCAGGTGTATATAGTCTCCCATGGCTACACGGGCCAAAAAATCCCATAATAGGGTTGAATAATTTGGAATAATAATTTCTCAACTTAGTTCACTATGTACATAAGTTCATCACACATTCAACTTTTGCTAGAACAGTTAATAATTCTTCATAGCTCAATCTGGTTTTGCGGAGTATTTTTCTGAGGTATTAGACCATGAGATCAGGGGCATTTTTTTACTTTTGAGTTTCAGTCAGATGGAACATGCCAGCTAGTAGCTTCCATAAAACACTTGCTATACACCATATTCTTAAAACCATATGAATCTTGTTCCATCTGATTGAAACTCAGATTCTCCTGATCTCATGGACTATATCGTTTTACTATAGTTACCCTCCCCCACCAAGGCGATGCAGGTGGAATAAAAATTGCCAGCGAATTAATTTAGAGGATCTAATATTGTAAATGTTGACTGGTTAATGTGAGATGGTGTACCACGCCTACTAGTAAATCTGTTAAAACGCACGTATAAATGATTCACTGAGATTGGCAGTGACAAGTTCTAGATGTATTGCACAGGTGGCTGTGTATTTGAACAAACTAGGGTCCAAGTTTTAAATAAATGATCTGAAGTGTTGTATATATGGCACACTGAGTACACTAGACCTAAGTAATCTACACCTGTGGTTTGGAATGGATACTGAAGATTTACTCTAGAAAATGATTATGATGGTGGATTAGGGTACGATTATGGTTTATTTCTAAACAAATTGCATCTGAAACAAGAATGAATAAATGCTCTCACTATACTGCGAGCTTTTGGTATCCAGAACAAAGTTCTGAATTCAATCAAAGTTTCAGGAGAACCTTGGTGAAGTCCAGTTTTGTGTACATCTGCTATAACAAGTTTTGTTAAAATAATATTGGGTCAAATAAATCGAAAACTTCTGGCTATATGGCAAGCTATTTCATGAGTTTTTAACCGTCCTTTACAGCGAATTAAACCAAGGGTTAGAGTCAATTGATCATGTACTAAATGCGGAAATAAGACAAAACTCATAATAGAAACGCATACGCGAAATAAAATCGCGAAATATCTTAAATGCCCAATTTGTGAGAAAAAAATACTCTCGATATGCAGTTTTGTTTCCTGGCAAAAAATAATCTCTGTAAAAATATACGTAGGACGTCGTTCTCGTGTCACTTTCTTCTTCTATTTCGAAGTAGATATATATAGTGGTATTTATGAAATCTTTCTGTTTATTGGGGATTTCAACGCAGAAGAAACAGAACGTTTAAAAGTATAGAAAACCCCAGTTGTATTGATCTCATCTTAACAATTAGTTGCAAAAGTTTTCAAAATACAACAGTCTTATCTACTGGATTATCTGATCTCCATAAAATAGGGTTGACAGTACTTAAAACTAAATTTCAAAAAGCAAAAGCAAAACCAATAATTTACAAGGAGTATAAAAATTTTGATAATAACCTTCCTAAAACCGACCTAAAAAAGAGACTACAAGGAGGTTCTATTGACCGTTTAAAAAACAAAAAAACGTTGTCAGTAGACTTTATAAAAAAGGAAGAAAAAACTTTTATGAAAATTTAGACTTAAAACACGTAGCTGAAAGTAAGAATTTCTGGAAAAATATAAAACCTATCAGAAAAATGTCCCAGAAATCATCAAAACATGCCCTTGTTGATAAAGATAAAATTATAACAGAAGACAAGGAAGTTTCTGAAACTTTAAATATATTTTTAAAAATGCAGTGAAATCTCTAAATATAGAAGAAAATAGAGACTTGCTAACTCTTGGATATCAAACTGCTTTGACATATGTGGACAAAAACTACATGAAATTATAAACAACTCTTTCTCTACGGGGGCTTTCCCGAACGAAATAAAACTAGCAGACGTTACTCCTGTTTTTAAGAGTGGCGATAAAACCAATGTAAAAAACTATAGACCTGTAAGCGTTTTACCTACAATATCTAAAATATTCGAGAGACTTTTGCAATATCAAATAATCTCACACATGAATGCATATCTATCTCCAACTTATGTGGATATAGAAAAGGTTATAGTACACAGAAAGCTCACTGATTGAAAAATGGAAGACCTCGCTAGATAAAGGTGGATAAGCTGGAGCTATTTTAATGGATTTATCGAAAGCTTTTGATACATTAAATCATGAATTATTGATAGCTAAATTAAATGCATATGGTTTCAGCAAATCTGCATTAAATCTGATAAGAGATTACTTGACAAATAG
>JAUELI010160362.1:0-11944 GCA_031471325.1 Catablema vesicarium
CACCATCACCATCACCATCACCATCACCATCACCATCACCATCACCATCACCATCACCATCACCATCATCATCATCACTATCTTCATCACTATCTTCATCAGTATCATCCGATGAAGAAACAGTTTTTTCTTCTTCTTCATTTTCTGATGAGGATGTATCAGACTCATCTGAATCTTCTTGTTTTTGTCGTCTACTTGAAATGAAATCACCAGAAACTGCTCTAATGTAATTATTTAAAATTTTACCATCATCTTCTATGAAAAAGGTCTTAAACCCAATATCTCCGAATGAATCAAAAATAAAAACTTCATCTTGATCACATAATCTAACTATAGCAATCCAATGAGTTCCGTCATCTTTCGCTAAATCAGTGTTTAAAATCGCAAAGGGCATTTTATATTCTCCTTTTTTTAGTAATTTTTGAGATAATACACCAAAATCATTTGCTTCATCAGCTGCAAAAACACCCATAAACTCTTTTTTCATATGTTTACCACCAAATTTTCTAATAAATTTTTTAATATCTGTTGAGGATATTCCATTTTCCATTTTCGTTTTACGAATCAGTCTTTTGTTAATATATATCGATATATTCGTTGACCAACAATACCTTTTTTTCTATTGGTTCGATTATTTACTCTTGTTTTATTAGAAGGTTTCCAACAAAACCGATATGGTGTTTGCTTGCATCTTCGTATAACTGGGGGAGGGGACGACCTCCTTGGTACTAATCTAGTTCTAGCCATGATAGGAACTTTATAAGAAATGAAATAATAACAACAATTTTTTTATTTATTTATTTATTCATATAATTATCGAGGAAGTAACGATAATCGATCTGCTTCTGTCAATAATTTATTGGTACCATCATTTACCAATTTTTGGACAGTTTTTGACTTCATTATCTTCTTTACTTGTTTATTATTTTTTCCCGTTAATTTTTTGATAGCTGTACTAATAACAGCTGGTGTAAATTCATTCACTGCATTTAACATATGCGGAGCTAATACACTTCCACCTTGTCGAGCGAGTGACATAAAGTCAATCATACCACCTCTTTGTTTTCGTCTACGAATGTTAATCATACCACCTCTTTGTTTTCCACTTCTTCTTCTTGTTTTTCTTCTTTTCCCCGAACCTCTTTGTGCTCTAGCGCGTTGTGGTTTGGAAGGTAATTTTATTACTTTTGATACCACCTGCATTGTCGATACTTTAAAATAAAATAATAAAAAATATAGTCAGCTTGCCTTTTTATCTAATTGAAGAGAATTGAGCTTTTGTATATGAATAGAGCGAGATATTTGATCCGCTTCCTGAGGTGTCTTTAACTTGTTTATATTCCTGTCTTCCAATACCATATACTTGATATATATATCTTCGCTGATCAGGAACTGGAATTCGTAATGTAATTTGAATTTCTAGAAGCTTATCATTTCTTTCATTTGGATCGGGTAACTGAAGTAGACCCTTTGATTTTCGTAAATCAAGATAAATATGTGAGCTGGTTGAACTTAACCATCCACCGTATGTAGGACATGAATCAAGCATAGTTAAATCTTTCAGTTCACCAGAGGTTGCTAAACTACTAGATTCCAAAATATATGAGCGATATTGGCTAAAAAGTTTACGCGTATCAACAGGGTTTGTTAAATCATACGATTTATCTGAAAGAGTGCTATGAGTTGTAATGTTTTTGATGTCAATTCTGCTTATTTCTGAAAGAGTAAGCCCACCATCTCTTGAATCCCACGCTGTATTATGTCTAAAGTTATTTTCATCGAATAAAGCAATTTTTAACCAGTCAAACTGCTCAAGTGTTGTAGAAAAATTAGCAGTAGCAACATTTGCTCCAGAAGCAATTTCATATTGTCTTTTTATTGGTGCTGGGATTATTCCTAGATCATAACTGTTAATTTTCGCTGCTTGAAATATTGTCGCATCAAGAGAATTAATATTTTCACTTCTTGTTATTCTAACCATTTCTAGTTTAGGGGGTTGAGTGAGTTTAAATCCACCAAGATTAACATTTCCGGTAGCATTATTCGCTTGACCAGCTGTCTCAAATAATTTTCGCATGTTTTGTTCAAGCATAAATGTTATTTTAATAGGTGTCTTGACATGATCATTAATTGTAAAAAAATTATTTAGGAGTGATAATGGAATTTCATAAACTGAATCTCTAATTTGAGTAGGTCTAAAAACTCTGATACGCTCGGTTAAATTATTATCAGTTCTTAAAGCTGCATCAATATTACTTGGTGGTCGACGTGTTCTTGATGGTGGAAAATCATAAGGTCTAATGTAATGAATGTCATGCTGCATTTGTTTAATTGAGGCTTTAGGTAATCTTTCAATTATATCATTGAAATATTCTGATGGGGTTTCAGCCTTTGTATCATTTATGTTAACCTCAGTATCCAATTTCTGAACGAGAATTTGAGAAAGAAAATATGCAATCCATCCATTAACAGCAACAGTGTTAGCTTCTAAATCAGCATCTCCAGCTGAATTAGTCATTTTAAGATGAAGTAGTAACCTAAGCTGACTAGGATTATAACCAGTCCCAGTAGCTGGATCAACTTTAAACACAAGTTGTTCATGACCTGACCATCCACCTGATTCAGGAATTGTAATATGTTCTGTTTTTAATATTGCTCCTTGAAAGTTCGGTGTTTGATATCCTGCTAAATATTGGGAAATAATTTTCCGATTCACATTATCATTATTAACGGCATCCATCATCTCATCAATTTTATGATATATCCCGCTTTTAGTTGTCGCATGATCAATAGAAGTTGGATCTATTACATCATTTGACGTATTCACTGTATAAGCGGAATTTTGAGGAGCTTGTAAAGCCATGATTATTTCTTGACTAGATGTTCTCTTCTCAGATTCAAAAAGAATATAACGAAAAAAATTTTTGCACACAAATTTATATATTATTTTTTAAAAAATTACAATAAGAAAAAAATAACTAATAGTGATATTATGTAACTGGTGTAACTGATTTGAAAGCTTCATCTGCTTGTTTATCGATGATTGCAAGTGTCAACGTTGTTTTGAAGATCACCAGCAAGTCGCTTTATTGTCTGTGATTCATCTCGACATATTATTATTAGTTTTTGAAGTGCAATATTATGACTATCCACTTGAGCTTTTGTTAATCGTTTGATTACGTGACCGTTAAGACTTATTATGCCTTCTGATGCTTCTTCGGGTTGTGTCGGCTTAGAATAAGTGATTCCAGAATTATTTGCTGTATTTACATTAGTTTTATTTCCAGTATTCTGTTTATTATTAGTATTAACACCATCATTAGATATTTTTCTTTTCTTGTTGTTTGAAGAAGACATGTCGGCTTGATATTTTGTATACAAATGATTTTTTTAAACAGATTTTAAAATTAAATAAATTTTTCATTAAATTTTCTTCTCTTTCTTTTGTGACTCGTGTCGTTTTCTGTTGAATTGTGATTTTTTTGTTTTTGATTTTGAGGGGCTTGTTGATGATTTTGATCTTGGTCGGATGTATTTTGGTGTTGTTGCTGCTGCTGTTGCTGTTGTTGCTGTTGATAATTTTTTAATTGATTGTATTTTTTATTAGAATCGCTTTCCATTCTTCCTTTTAATTGTATTAGATATTGTTGATATTCCGACTGGAGTTTTTCTACATTAGTTTTCTATTGAGTGTTTTGTGTTGCAATTATCTTTCGAAGTTTTAAATTTTCATCACTAATTTTCGATTTTTGGTGATGAGAATGTTGCTCTTGATCTTGTATAGTTCTTTTTATCGATTCCAATTGAGATTTTATTCCACTCCCAATAACCCCGTCAGGTAATTCATACCTACTCATTCTTCCTGCATTTCTTCTTGTGATGTGTGACATGTTGCTGATCAATTTTTGAACTAAATTTATAAATTTATTTTCGTCTTCTTATAAATTTTCACATCAAATGAAATTTGAACTGTTTTATTACTAGTAGGAAAAGTTAGTTTTTTAAATAATCCATCAACCAAAAGAATATCAAATTGCATTATGTCAGATTCTGACGTTAAAAGAATATCATGTGAAAAACAAAAGTTTTGATCGTTATTAGCAATAAACGGAATAAATATATCCGTGTCTGCATTCTTTTTTACATCCCAATCTGGTGTCATTCCAAGTAAAACACTGCCAATTGATTTAAACGAATCTTTTCCATTTAATATAGGTGGGATATTGCTAATAGAGGAATTCAAAATATGAACTGTATTCACATCTCTGTTATCACTTCTCATTCCGATTTTTGATGGTAATGTAATACCAGTAACCGAAAGAATATAATCGTAAGCTTGAATACGATATTTTTTTAATTTTTCTTCAACAGCATTACTTGCTACATTAATGAAAATTGTATCATCACCATTTCCGATGAATAAAATAGGAATTCGATCATCAGGAAACTGATGCATTCTTACTCGCTGAAGCCTTGGGTCTTTTCGGTAAAATAGCCACTCTCGATAATTAACGTTATTTCCACTAACTTGTTGAATCGGAAAAATCGATCCTTCTTCGTCAAGAATTCTTAAAGAATAATCACTCAATGTTTCTTCTAATGCAATTATATGTTTCAAAGATGATCGAAATAGGTTTGTAAATGCGATGTCTTGTTCTGAAACAATCGGTAACATTTTATCCATTTGCGCATATCCAATAATAGAATATAAATCATTAAGATCAAATGCTCCACAAACTGTTGTTTTGACAACATTAGGGTTATATATGAACATTTTATAAGATTTATTTGATGGTAAATTTGTGGGGGTTAAATTTTTTAATTCTAAATCAACATCATATGCTAATTCATCTTTTTTAACTAATGTTTCGGTGATAAAACCTTTTGCTCCGAAATCTGGGGAACCTATTGCTGTAGTGGTATTATTAATATGATTTTTTATGAAATTGAGAGTTGATGCCGATTTAAACAACGTTATTAAATTTCCCTCCAGTGGAGACTCAACGACGGTTACTTCATTTAGCGCTCCGGAATTCTGATAAGTTTCATATAGTAATGTGCAATTGTTCTTATCAGCGAACAATCGTTTGTCAGATGGTGTATGAAGTAATCCCATTACCATACCATTAAATTTATATCCTAATGGATTGGTGGGATTTACGATATTATAATAAGTACTACTAGATAATACTGATATTTTCACAAGTTCTGTTCTATTTTCAGCACCATTTATTAACTCTTGCACTGAGATAGAATCATGTGTATTTAAGAAATCACTTTCAACATTAATACCATCTGAAGTGATTTTCTGAGTAGTAATAACAATGCGATTAGAATTTAGTTCATTATAAAAAGGGGAATTTCTGAGCCCTTGTATTTGATTTAATGTACAATAATAAACACTTGGACCTTTCAATACTATTCTTCCATCTCTAATTATATATATATATATATTGAGCAGAATTTTCAGCTTTTGAGCTGATATAAGCTGGAAAACTTTTTCGACTGAGTAGATCCTTGAGGAAATTCCGATCAGAAGTAAAAGCAAATGGAGATTTTACATTATCATAACCAGGATATAAATCATCAGCGAGATTGATATGCTGCCAGCGTTCTCCAGACTGTGTAGGAGGTACAAAAATATCATAACATTTTTTTATTTGATCACTTCTATCTCTAATATATGCTCCATTATTTGCATCAAATGGAGCTTTTTCTTGAAGAGCGAATCCTAAGACAATTCTATCTTCTTGTCCATCTTGCTGATCAGTATTAATTCTCTCTATATAAAAATCTTTTCGAATATAATCCCAAGGATCAATATTAAAATCAATGCGATTTTCATCTGCTAGAAACTGTTTAATGTTAAACAGCTTTTTACTTAACCAAGCGGTACCAGAATCATCTAGATAATATATGTCTTTTATGTAGTTGTCTGCTTTTGGATCAATTGATAATGTGAATGATTTATAAACTTTATCCGCCAGCTGTCCTTCTCTAGTCGAGTGGAAGGGAGTATACATTAGTGTATAACCACATTGAAAAGTAATTTTAATATCTTGCGCTTTCCAAAAAACATTAGGCAGAGTTTTTATTTTATTAGAATAGGTGACTACGTCAGTATTATGAGCTATTTCTTTAATAGGTAATAATAAACTTTGATTGACAATCGTATCATTTTTATAATAGGTGATAGCAGATTTTCCAAAATCATCTTCCAAAAAATTTAAATTAATATATCCATCTTCAGAAACAGGAACATCGTCTAGATATCCAGTAAATGCAGATCCACTTTTCCTTGACATTATGAGATGGTATTGTTAACTAACGCAAATAATTCCGAGCGAGCAAAGCGCTGCTTTGTCAGCTTTGATGTCCCACCATCGCTTGGTTCGATCATGTAATAAAAATGTTGAAATGCTCCCTCGCTCTTATAAAAAAATTTCTTTACAACTGTAAATATTCGATCTTGATTAAACGCTGACTTGAGTCTCGTGGTACTTTTCGTTAACAGACCTGATGCATCGTGTCTCCTAATTCTGGAAGATAGAGCAAAAACTTTGTCACCAATAAAAAGTTCTCTCAGATGATTCTTTTTTCTTCTTAATACATTAGTTTGCCTTTTGCTGATATTTCTATATTTTTGCTGTACTCGATGAATTCTATTCAAGTTATATGCATCTTTAAATTCAGGATCAATTATAGACTTTGTTTGAATATGTATAGGAGTTGTTAATCCGTATTTTTCAGAGATTGAATTGTTCATTTTAGTAACAGCGTCTGAAACGAGTTTTCTAATAGATTGCTTCTTATGAAAAACATCTAATTGCTTTCTCAAAATAATTTTTAATTCTCTTATTTTTTCTTCAGCTGCAAAAGCATGACCACCATTGAGATTTGTATGATAGATGTCTGCATTATATAACGCCGCTTGTCGTTTTATATCATTAGAATCGAATTCTCTATCCGTTTGAATAAATAGAGGTTGTACTTTTTGACGACGTTTCGATTCTAACAATTTTCGATCTTTTTCTATATCTTGAAAAAAATCCTCAGTGGCAATATTTAAATTACTTCTATTTTTCATTAAATAATAATACACATAAGAAGAAAATAAATCAACAACAATTAACACATAATGAGCTTCACTTCCTCGTTGTTTCATAAATCGAATATCAGCAATGTCCGCATGCATTCTTTCCAAAGGAGATGATAACGCAAATAGCGTACTTTGATCATCATATCTTCTCTCGGTAAATGGGGTGTTTAGTTCTTTATTATTTACATTAAAATTAATATCTATATCATCGTTTTCTTTTCTTGCTTCAATATATAATTTTCTGAAATTTTTATCTTCCACCAATGTAGATTTTTGTAATTTTTTAAGTGTTGTTTTGGTAACATATCAGATAAATATAAAGCACTAAGTGGATTTAATCGTAATTTCTCAAAACCTTTTTCAAGATTATTCATCATTATTATCCAGCATCATTAATTCTTCTTCAACATTAAAAAGAAAACTGATGTTATTACTCCCCTGCCAGTTAATTATACGCCTTATTTTATCTTCTACTTTTTTTCTATACTTTGATAGTGGTGATTTCACTGTGCTAGATAAAATTTCTTCCAAAATATTTTTTCTGTCTGTAAAAGATAACTCTGCGATAGATGGACTAACTTTGATAACATCCTTGAGAATTCGGTTAATCCACACTAATTCCGTAGCCATAACCCCAGATTGATTATAAAATGAAATTTGAATAAGCATATCACTGATAGCAAAAGCTTCTCCAACATCCCCAAAAGTAGTTGAATCATTCGCTGATACTGAAGGATTTTCATTTACTTTAATTGAGTTACTGATTGTGGATTTTATTCTATTCTTTAAATCTGTTCCAATTCTACTTAAATTTGGAATTCTCTGAGCTTCTTTTTTCTGTTTAATTTTTTCAATACCACCAGTTAAACCTCCAGCTATTTTTTCGAAAAGTTTTTTTCTTTGAGGAATTTCTTTTTTTATTTTCGAATTTTCTTTTTTTATTTTCGAATTATCTTTTGAATCTACCATTGTTTTCTCCTCTTTTTTTAATATACTAGATAAATCTCTAGCTATTCCTGTTGGTGTATCTTTTTGAGGTGAATTTTTCTTTGGACTGGTCTCAATTTTAATTTCAATTTTGTCATCTACAATATCCTTATTAATATTATTACTATTATAACGTCTTGTCATAGCGTGATATCGTTGTCCTCTTCTTTTGATTTGTTTTCGCTTTAGCATTGAATTAAGCCGCGACTCTCGATATCTTTCTAGAAGAGCAGGATTGTTTGTTTCAAGTGAAGAAATTAATCTTTCTAAGGGTGTATTCTGATACATATTTCCATTTTTCGGGAAGAATATCATTATTATCGTTAATGGATAGATTTATTTTTGGAGTATCTTCCTCTTTTTTTAATTCAGCGCCAAGTAAGTCCCCTAAATTTTTTATTCTTTCAGCTTCATCTGCTTTTTCTTTCAAAGCTAACGCTTTCTGTAATTCTTCTTTAGAAATAGCTTCTTCTAATAAAACTTTAAATAGTCTGGTTTTTCACTTTTAAAACTTGAAATATCAACATCCATTTCAGGTAAAAAAGTAGGAGGAATCATCGAGTCGAGAGTTCTAGGTGACGGTGGTGAGAATTGATATTTACTGATATTCGAATCATTTTTTGCTATTTCGGTAAAAAGGTTGGGTTTTAAGTCGTTTATCTTCACCTTTGAATCTTCACTATACGGGTTTGTTGTTGTTGGAATATTTCTTATGCGGTTTTTCATTTTTTTTCCATCTAAATTTCTTAAAAGATTTCTCAATGGAACTCGGTATTTTTTGTTAGGAATAAATTCCTCTGTATCTGCTAATGATCTTTTATTCCCTCTCCGTACCATTTCAATATCTTCCTCTTCCTTTATATTAACTTTTTCTTCATCATCACTCGAAATAATCATCGTTTCAACTACATCGTCTTCACTCATCTCATCAGTTTGCTGTAATTCTTCTTTAGAAATAGCTTCTTCTAATAAAACATCAATAGGTACATTTAATTCCATACCAGGTGGTTGAAAATCATTGTCATTATCATTATTATTTTCTATTTTAGGAATAAAAAAAAGATCATCTGAACCTTCTTTTGAAATTATAAGTTTTCTAGTTTCTTCATCAGAACGTTTTAAAATCGCTTCTATTTCATCATTTACTTTTTTTTCTTCAGGATTCTGTAAATATCCAGATTGGGTTATCCCCCTTATATATACATCTTCAGGAATTGGAGCAACAATTTCAGCTTTTGGTTTTAATGTTGATGGATTAACAGAGACTTCTTCAAGAATGTTTTCAGACACATCTCTAAATTGTTGAAGAACATCATCAAATAATACTTGAGAATTTCTGGGAAAAATTGCGGGATTAAATGCTTCATTAGGTAAAGGAACAGGATTTGCTTCAGTTGAAAATTTTTTTCCAAAATCTGAGTATGAAAGATTATATTTATCCGCTAGATTCTGAAATGTGGATGTACCAAAATCCTCTAAAACTTTTTCAGAAATAGGAATTGGCGGTTGTTGATTTGTGACAGCATTTTTATTTTCATTAACTGGAAAAAGTTCAGATATTTCGCTTTCATCTAATTCTCTTCCAACAGATGGATTTTGATTTACTTTTTCCTCACGCGGCTCTTCTTTTATCCATTGGTCTGCTGCAACATCGAATAAAACTCGCTGTTTTGAAACTGATGGATTTTCATTAACATTTTCTACTTCTTGTTTTAGCAATTCGTGTTTTTGTCTTATTAATTCATTTTCTCTAGCTTTAAAAAAATTAATGTATTTTTCAAAGAACCCTGTAAATTCATTTATCGATTCATACAGAACTTCAAAAGATAAAGATACAGTAGGATCTGAATTAATTAAAGATTGTACTGATAGATTGTTCATCCACTCTGTATAACTATAACTTAAAAGAAGATTCCAATGTTCAATTTCTTCGTGACTAAGTATTCCATGTTCACTAGCGGATAATATAAAAGCTAACATGCTATTTAACATAATAGGTATAGTAGTTTCCGGTGTATCGACAACTGAAGTGAAATTTTGTAGTAGCTCCATTGAGTTGATTTTTATTAGTGGGTCTATTGGCATAAGTGAAATTAACATAGTACTATTTGGGGGTAACTTTCCTTTTCGCATCCACTCTCTGACCAAATACTGAAATAAACCACCGCTATTTATTAAGTCAAGAAGTTCTGGTTTTGATATTCCTTCAAGATTTCTTAATATTTTATCATTAAAATCTCTTTCTGGTAATTCTTGAGTTTTATTGAGAGTATATTGAAAATTTCGAACTGCTTCATTAGAGGCATAATTAAGTTCTCGATATCCTACAGAAAAAGGAGCAAATATTTCCTGGTTAGCACGATCTGATACAGCGGCTCCTTCCCTATTTACATTTTGAAAATGATTTATTATTTGACGTGTTGCCTCTGTTGGATTTCCGTTCTGAAACACTCTCCAAGAATGTTCTATTCCTAGTACTGATTTAAATCTAAGTTCTAACGGACGATAGGACGTTATACTGTTATAGTTAAGGGTTAAAAATTTCAATACCGGATACTTATCGGCCTCTACATTAGTAGATTGACTTATTTCAGTTATAAGATCCATCCAATTATCATACGATCCAGTATAAGCGTCTGGTAGATTGGAAATTATTTTTCTATCTTCATCGATCATTCTATTTAAATATTCGAAAAAATTTGTTTTTGTATCATTACCTCCGAATGTAACATCTCCATTAAGTCTGATTCCGATGTGTCGATATGATAAAAAATCTCTCCCTTGTTCAGAAGTTATCCAGTGACAGAAATCTGTCCATCTCCTAGCTGTATCTTTAGTTATGTCATTTTCCTCTACCTTAAAAGCAGTTTTTTGAATTATCTTAAAAGAGTTTCGTAAAAAACTATTTCGATGATCATCTGAAACCTCATTGTTTTGATCAGCTAGATTTTTCAATGAATTATCAACCATTTCATTATTTTCACTTGCTTTCCAAGGAAGATCATCATAACTCTTAATATTAAAAGTGTTATCATCCTGGGCTTTTTTTATGAATTGATCAAAAACACTCTCATTAGGATTGATTCTCGCATCACTATTTCTAGCGAGAGCTTCTATTCTACTATCAAGCTCTAAATCTCTATTTGGTCCAGATAAGTGATCATTTCCTTGAATCTCATATTGTTCATCATGATACAGTTGCTCAGACTGGCCACTATAGTCAACTTGGCTAGGTAAAGAAAGAAGGAAATCCGTAATCTTCATCATTTTCTTCCTTAATATCACTCTCTTCCTTTTTGACAGGAATATTTCCATTTTTCGCTTGAAGAGGTGCCTCCAATAACCTATTCTGAGTGTTACTTATTCTATCTTGTAAAGAATTATCATCATGTCTAATGTTTGTCGGGATAAAGTCTGGAACCTCAGGAAGATCAGGAAGAATAAAATCTGTAAAATTCTGTGGGACAGTTGGAAAATTATCTGCATTAATAGGAAATTGAGGCGTTTGAAAGTTCGGTATTGGATTTAGTGGTCTTCCTTCATTTAGTAGTCTTCCTTGTGCTCTTCTTAAATTTTCCAGTCTAGTCATCAACGCGGTATCCCTATTATGGATGTTATTAATTCCCTTATCATCATCGTCATCGTCATCGTCATCGTCATCATCGGATTCATTTGGATCTTTTTGGGGAATACGAGGAAATCTAATTGTAGGATCTGGTTTTGGAGTAAAAGGAGAAGGTTTTGTTGGAGTAAAAGTTCTCTGATTAAGTCTTTTCTACCCCTCTTTACTTAAAACATTAGCTGGATCTGCACCAATTTGATGTAGTAGCGGATTAACATCTCTCCATGCACGATTTT
>JAUELI010160473.1:0-11942 GCA_031471325.1 Catablema vesicarium
GAGTCAGCGGTCACTTTAATTTTGCTTGCAAACATAGGTCCTGCACCGACTACGCAACCATTCGAATATTGATTTAAAGGTTTTTAACAGCATTTTGTTCATTGGATGTTAAAGTAGGCAGGGCCTGGTAACAAAAAGGGGTTGATTCCAAAAAATTTTAATAATGGCAGCCTGAGTAGTGGTTATCTCAAAATGCTCCGCACAGCGATTTGTGCGATTTTTAGAAAAATTGTGCCATTTGGGGCCTTCTTTATCCAAAATGAGGTTGGATTGAAACTACATATGAGATATATACTGTAAGTACCCTGTTTCTACTATTGTTTCATGGTTATTTAATTACTCTAGTAAAAAGGGACTGGGCTCTAGAGCCATTTTAATAGTACTCGTGTATACAATTACTGTTTGGGTCTTCACTTTGTCTCAGTTTCCCGGATGGCGCCCCAACTACCAAAAAAAAAGACCGAATGTTCCTAAAAGCCAAAAGGCTATATTTTTATATAATGCAATTTCCAACTTGTTATGTCTTATGGTTAACAAAATAAAGCATCATGAATATGACCTATTTTTGAAAATATTCTACTTAAATAGTACCTGACTTTACATTGAAATACCAGAAGAAAAAGGAGAAAAAGGCAAGAATAACTCATTTTTAGAATGTTTCTATCAAAGTTTCCCCTGATGGAGTATACAATCAATAAATAAAGCAAACTTAGTTCCTTTCTTATTAAGATTTTAACCTTTTAGGCTCAAGAAGGAGAAAAAATGAAAAAATAGTACCTTATTTCCCCTAAATTATTGATATTTCAGGGGAGAAAATTGTTTAAAAAAAAAGAAAAAATGAAAATAAGATGCTTAAAGCTCTATACATGTATAGTATACATTTATCAAGCCAACAATGAGATTTAAAACCATGAACTTATTTCAGAACAAAAGCAAAAGCTTCTCAAAATTAAAAGAATTCTCCTAGAAATAATTATGTGCCTGAGAACCTAAATGCCTGATGTTTTTTATTACCGAAAGCGTATATTTTGTGTAAATACTAGATAATAATGGTCAAAACTAAGTACTGTGGTTTTTATTTTAGTTATTCAAAAACCATTTTTCACATTGTCCAAGTGAAGTCGACTAAATCCAAATGCACCACGTTTTGATACAGGGAATGGTGGAGATATCACGCATACAACTTCGGACTTAAAATACCAGCCAACATCATTTTTTTCTGGCCATACAAATTTATTCTGACCGATGTTTGTCATACATTTCACTTCAATTTCTTCATCAATTATGGATATAACTTCTCCTGGATACCACTGCTTCGAGAATCGTACAACTACCCATGTACCAGCTTCAACTCTTTCCATTACCAGATTATTTTCTAATAAAATAAAAATAAAAAGTAAAGTAAAAAATAGAAATAAATAAAAAGTAAAGTTGACAAATAAAATCTCCTTAAAACTAAATGTTAGCAATAGTATAAAAGTAGATTTAAGAAGATTTAATAAATAACTGTCAGTCTACCTTCAGTTGAATTATTTATGTTTGAACAAATTTCTTTGATTACAGTGCCTTCATCGTCAACATCATCATGGTTATCGCCATCGTCATTGTTAGTTGTTTTGGCTAGATTAAATAAATATAATACTCTCAGGTCTGGAAAAGACTATTGTCGTTTATGATAATGGCAAGTATTTTTTATTAATGGATCATCAATATTTGTTATTGATATCTGAGAATTGTGAATGGAAGAAAAAAAGAAAAAGAAATTTCAATTTTCTCTAACAACCCTAGCTATTAAAACTTCTAAAAGCATTTTTTCTAACCCTACTTTTCCACACCTTTCTGTTCATTAGATTCAGGTACTATTTTGAACCCATACTGAAACCAACCCTGCTGATACTTCATATTTCCTGTATGAAAAAAAAAATCATAAAACATTTTTACGTAGTTATTTTTGTATATTACCTGATATTTCTTCAGACAATTCATCTAGTGAGATACTTCTTAATTGTTTTGACCATCTGGAAAATAAAGATTTGATCTGCTTCACTGTACAATACTCGTGGGGTTGAAAATGACTCCTCATGCTTTGATGGGTTTCCTCTGCACTGCTCTTCTTACCTGTAGTTTCACCTTGTTTGAAGACTTGGAAAAGGTAAGCTCGTTGTTTTGAATTAAATCGGAAATTAGATTATATGGGTATTGCCCAGCCTTTTGAAGAAAAAATCTCTAGATCAGTTTGACTTGTTGTTGATGATGCAGAGCTTTGAATAGGTGTAGAAGTATGAACAGAGTGAGAAGCAGCAGCAGACAGCATTCTTCCAGCATATGATTTTTTAACCATGTCAAGTGATGTGATTGAATCAGGTATGTTGTGAATTCCTTGCAGCATGTGGTCTTCACGTTCTTGGAATGTTTTGAAGGTCTCGATACACTCTTTTTCTTGACAAAATACTATATTACAGATTGTACGATCTGCCCGTTGCTTTCCATTTTGCTGCTGAGGGTTGCAATTCTCTTTGCATTGTGTGAAAGGCTTGATGATTTCAAAACTGGAATTAAACAACCAACTTTCAGAAAACTCATGTAACACCCCTGAACCAATACCATAATACCGCCACATTTTCATTCCTCTTTGTGTAAACTCAAATGAATGGTATGATGTAATCTTTTCAATCTTGTTCACATTCACCATTGATTCTGGTTTGTTGACATTAATTACAGATATCTTTGTATTTTTCATCGAAGATTGTGTAATTGCATCATATATATCTTCAGCTGATAGGATGTTGTTCTCTTCATCCACAAAACATCTCATTGCATTCCTAGCCACTGCCGAATCTCTATCACATTGATCCTTTCCCTTCTGTGGTTCATTGAAATCAAGCCTTGACATTGTAATCCCTTTTTTTTTGCAAATCTTGTATACACTTTCTGGATAATTGCTTCCATGATAACTTCCTGCATTGTCACACTTTCCATAAACTTCTTTTACATCCGGAAAGTCTTCTGCTATAGTTAATGAATCGATGATATCTTGGTCACTCCTATATGTTGTTGTAAAGTATGTGAACTTCTGCATGTCGTTACCTTCATTGAAGATGAACACATCAACATGCAGGGTCATCCCTTTTTTCCCAAAGTAGTTTGACTGGCCCTCTCTAAACTGCATTGGGAGGACTTTCTGACAGTAATCTCGGATCCACAGAGCTGTAACATTAGATAGAAGCTCCACACATTCTAACTTAGCTTTATTTTGTTGAACATGTCGAATTATGTGCTGTTTCCATTTGATTATGTTAGACTTAGCAACAGTTGCATCGTATAATAGATCATCTTTATTCTTCAAATCACTTTCCTGAATACTGTTGATAATGTCTGCTATTGTGCTCTGTAAGTTGGTACAATCAATACAATTACCTTCATGATTTTTGGTGCAAATGCGGTCACGGGAAAGTAAATGGTTTTTTGGATCAGATAGTGCTAGAGCAATACAATGGGATGGGCATGATGAATGATCAATACAGTGTTGTGCATAGCCAATTTTTATGTAACGCTTTCCTTTCTCTAATTTGTGTATCAAATCCTTTCTTCTGCCAAAGTGTTGACTAACAATGTGGTCTAACATGGTAAAACCATTCAAGCCATCTGCAGTAGTGTCATCAAGACCTTCTTTGTGATGGTTTTAAAACCTTAAGAATTCTGTAGAGAGAACTTTCGGATAAATGCCTGAACTTGATTGATTTGCAAAATTCGATGTAATAAACTATGACATGCTTGAAGCGTGCTGTAATGACAGCATGTGGGACTGTTTGTTTGGTTCCATTTGAAAAGTGAAGTTTTGTAACACCGTAAGCAACATCTTGAAGCAATCCATTACTGAAGATAAAGTCCAGAAAATGTTCACATTTATTTATATCAAGTTTCATTCTATTATACTTAACAAGTTTTCTTTGAAGTTTTCTAGCATCATCAACTTTACGTTTGGAGCATGCAAAAAATGACATGAGTTCTTGTTTTGTATACTTGTTGGCTACAATTGACAAAATAACAGTTTTTCCCACTTTTTCACTTTGTTTGAACAATGCTATCATTGATCTAAGTTCATCTGAAACATCGATATCAGAGGAGGATTCATCATCGTCTGAAAGAAGCAATTTTAAATTTTCAGATTGTCCTGGAGCTATTGCTTCTGCAAACCTATCCTTCAATGCACACTTAGCTTTTTTATATTTATTTCTTAAAACTTTTCTGGTGTTATGCGACAAATCGTCTACAGTTTTTCACGGGTGTGAAAATTGAAAAAACACCACCAAAAAACACACGCGTGTTTTTAAAAAAAATTTTCTTGTGAATGCTACCATATTCGGCAGTATTTCACGCTGTGTCTCCCTAATAAATATGACATATTGTATTTCAAGTTTTATTGGATTGTAGGTAATTACGTGTCTCTTCTTTCTGGGGGTATATATTATTTTATTATAACAGAGGTAGTTTTTAGAACATCTGAGTGATTTGCAGTACGATAATTATTGTCGGTGTTTGAGGGACGGTATCAAATTTTTTATATATCATCTCATATAAATGAAACCAGGTAAAATGATGAACTTAGAACGTGAATAATAATCAATATGTAATTGATGTAATCTTTTAATTACTCCTTTTGTATATAGTAAATAACGAAAGTTAAGTCAGTGTGCATGCGATCTTCAGAGCGAAGTTCATCAGGAGCGCAGGACAGCTGTTTCGACCTCATTTGGTCTCACTGTATATAAAACTTAGATGATTTTTTATCCGATTTTTTTTTGATAATCAGAACACTTTAATCCCGGGGAAATTTCCCGGCAATCTCTCATTTCTTCAAATTTCTAAGTAGGCAGAAAAAGGTCGATTCTAAGAACATTCAAGCTTAAAATAGAAAATCTTAGAAACGTTGAAGACTTGTTCAAAGTAGGATGCTAATGTTTATAAAAAGTAACAAGAAACCGCGGTCGGTTTGAAAAACCACACAACACGCGTAAATCGAACATCGAGAAAATATTTAAGCTTTAACGATTTCTGATTCCAAGTTGAATCTCACAAACAGGTAAGATAATGTTTGCTGATTTCAGTCAGAAAATCCAATATAAAATATTATATCAACTCCCACTAACAGTGAGAAATGGTGTAAGAACGAGCTTGCCCAGTGGGCAGAAACCTGTTCAAAGTCCGCAAAATAACTTCAGAACAACATTTGGTCAAGCGTTGTTCTAAGGTTATTTTACAGACTTTGAACAGGTTTTTTCCCACTGGGTGCGAACGCTTGTAGAAAAAAATGACATTAAAGGTCGTTTTTCATTGAACAGATTACACGATCAGAATTAATTTGCATAGCAAATGTGGGTTTACTTAAAATAGCTCGTATCTTTAATTTTTATTGATAGAACATAATGGATTACCACTTTTAATCTTGATCCAAACTCCTAAACATTGAAAATCAATCAATTCTCAAAGAATTTGTTACAAAACATAATTATTTAATGAAAAGGGCTTAAAGTAACGTATGTATTAAATATGTATTTCAATAAAGTTGATGTATTGTTTGTAATGTATTGTTTGCATTGTCTCATTTCAAAAGACCTCATTTATTTAATCTATGTGGAGAAAAATGTTAGAATATTATGATAGGGCTGAAAAAAATGTAAACAAAGATTCGAATATAAATAATAACATTAATACATTAATACAAACTTGTATTTTATATTCCTACTTGAAAAATGTATTAAGTTTTCATGTAAAATGCTAGTTATATATGCAAAGTTAGTTCGGCGTTTAATATTATACCTAATACCTATTTTACTCAAGAAATTCGATGCGCCATTTTTAAAAATCTTTAAATATACCATTACGTAATTTTTGAGAAAAGTTGCAGACAGACAGACAGCAGACAGACAGACAGACAGACAGACAGACAGACAGACAGACAGACAGACAGACAGACAGACAGACAGACAGACAGACAGGTAGATAGCATTCCGTTCCAAAAAATCACATCCTCAGTCGGGTGTGATTTAAAAATAACCGAAAACCTGTAGCAAACTATACAAATTTTAAAAGTTGGGCATCGACTCAGACCTTTTCGGATCTTAAGCAATTTTCTGATCTCTAGTCTTTTAATATTTATAATATTTAATGTTGTTTTCTTAAAAAAAACCGCTGAAAAAGTGTTAAATAGGTGTCTTACGAGGGAAACTATTTTAAATGCTATCAAAATATACATAAGGGTAGTCTCTTGAAAATTGAACGGAAAACTGGAAGTTCAATTGATAAGAGATTAATATGTAAGTTTTTTAATCCGTCAGGCACTATGCTTTTTGCTTGACCATAATTAGAGAGAAAATAAAAACAAATATTGTTATGGCCTTGAAAGCATAGGGTAGAACTTTGATAGTAGTACAAATGCGCAATTTTTTTGCGTCTGAATTGCACTATTCAGTGCCGCAATTTTTTTTTTACTTTCTTTCGTAAACATGTTCTTCTTCTTATCACTACTGCTTTCAAAATCTAATATAATGAGTAATTTTGTAGAGAAGATTTTATCTAAACTCGTATAGCCCTGGGAATATAATATAGTATATAACAAAAGTTATTGCCGTGTATATGTATATCAGAGACATTTTTAGGGCATCACACCTTGTACTTAGCTCAGTTTCAAAATATAAATTCCCATAAAGCTGTTTATCTGTGCTAAATTGCAAATGTAATTGTATGCCTTTCTTAAATTTAAAAAAATACATAAGTAAATTTTGATCTTCAAAAATATACTATTGGCCTATATACAGTATACATGGGTGCTTATACAGGGAATGAGTTTTTCGTTATCAAATTTTATAGGACTTATATTCGGAGGTATACTTTTTAATTTAACAAGCTAAAAGCGAAATATTGACTTTGTAGGATTTTGTGGTACCATAGAAAAACGGCATAGGGAAATTACACTGACCAATATCCTTTATCCCCAAAGCTTTGTGTAAAAAAATTATAGAAGTTAAATTACACTGACCAATATCCTTCATCCCCAAAGCTTTGTATGACCAAGTTTACTTCATCCAAAGGTCAGTGAAGAATATGTTAAGGAATCAGAAACCTTGTGCGTATAAATGAAAATAACTATGAACAGTATTTATTTTATAAAGCATTTATTTTATAAACCATTTATTTATATTTTATAAAGCATTATTAGCAGCCAGCTGAAAAAGCTCATTTTATGGTTTGAGTAAAAAAGTCTGGTGACTAGTTAGCAAGTTGTTGTTTTGGCAGTCTTCGGCCACGCATGTTTTTAAAAATAAATTACAAAAAAAAAATTGATTCAAAAAATTTAATTCAAAGTGAAATGAAAGTAAAATTGATAAAAAAAAGAAAGAAAGTGAAATCAAATTTAAATGAAGTAAAAAAAGAGAAAAAGTAAAATCAAATCAAATCAAAATGAAAGTGAAAAAAGAAAGAAAAGTAAAATAAAATGAAAAAAACGTTTGGCAGCCTTCGGCCACCTGAAGGTGTCACACTTCACTAAATCATGTTTTCATGTGTTACATCACAAATACTACAACAAATGTCTGCATATGACTGTTAATACTGAATATAGGGAAAATACTACTCTATCAAGCTGGGTATTTTTTATTTCCACTATTGGTCTGCTTTCACTGTAACTTGTATATACAGTCATTCCAGTTTTCACTAAAAAAACAAATCGAGCTTGGCAAACAACAACAAATTTTTGTAGATCTAAAAAAAGCTGAATACTAAAATTGATGATTTCAAAGAATAGTGTGAGTGAACTTAAACCAAGAAATCTGTAAGAAGTTATGTTAATACTAATGCTAATTCAAACATGATAAGAGTTGTTTAACTGTATAATGATATAACACTATCCAGATAAGTTACCTTCACTACTACCTAACTTATTGTCAATCATTTGGGGTAAGGGGTTTGGATGTAGGATTTCATTGCAAGTTTCCAGG
This sequence comes from Catablema vesicarium, assembly GCA_031471325.1. Classification (NCBI taxonomy): domain Eukaryota; kingdom Metazoa; phylum Cnidaria; class Hydrozoa; order Anthoathecata; family Pandeidae; genus Catablema; species Catablema vesicarium. The sequence continues at coordinate 7,998 of JAUELI010160473.1, forward strand.
ACCAAACCCTGACCTCTGCTAGGCAATAAATTAGTTTTGTGCAGAAACCTCTTTCACTTATTTTGTTAGTAGATTATTACTTGAGTACTAAAATGACGATTGTATTGATTAAAATAAACTAGTATAAAACAAAATTCTCAAAAAGTATTGTATCAGACATTTACTTCAGAACAAAGCAATAACAGCAATTTATTCATGCCATTTCAGAAGGTTTTGAAAAAAAGGTTTCTAATGAGAAGTTCTAAATTCTATTTTTCAAAATGCAAATTTTAGCAATAGTTGATTTATAATTTACCCCAAAAGCTATTGGTCAGAGTTAGATACATAAATTGTTTTTTCTCCTACTATGGTACTAATTGAATTTTTAGATGTCGTAATGTAGGCCAATTTAGGCCCAAATAATGAAGAGTGCTCTGATTTAGATCAAATTTGGCACACTGACCAAACTAATTATGATGAATAAGATGGTACTGATTAAATTTTTTTAATTTCTCAAGTGACATCATAATTTAGGCCAATTCAGGCCCAAATGATAGAGAGTGCTCTGATTTAAATGAAATTTGGCACACTAAATTAATTGTGCTGAATAATAAAGATTTTATTTCAGATAAAACATGTCAATTTCGTTCTTTTAGCAGTAATCCATCCGCTTACTCAAGTGTTTAATTGATAATCATTTCAACCTTACATATAATATGATTTCTTTTTTTTTCAGAAAAAGTGTAGAAGTTAAATAATTATGTACAACGTGACTTGACCACTACACAATGTTTTATATAACTTTTCTTGTTGTTGTTATTTTTGAATTATTGTCTGCAGCTGATATTATATGTAAGTTGCTGGGTTTTTTTGAACTAGTTTCACACATTCTGAGATAATTCGACATAATAAGATGCAATTGTTTTGAAACCAGTTAAGTTCAGGCTTATCATTCTTTGTATTGATTTTCTATAGACATAAAATCTATATGAGAGTTAAAAAGGTTATTTTTCGATAAGTCTATGCGTACAAATGCCTTCCCAGATGTTTTATATTCTCTCAAAATAGCTGAGTGTTAGTAGAAATTTGGGAGGGCAACATTAACCAATATTATAGATCTCATAGTACAATTTGTTAGCTTATTCTAGTACCTAGCGCACCATTATCCTTTATGTTAACAAAGACAGATCAAACAGCTCTTAATTTCTCCTGGCAAGAACCAAAACAATCCAATGGCATTGTAAAATATATTATTGAGTGTTCAAGAAAGAATGATAAGGAAATAGTTTATGCTCAGATTGATGGATCTGCGTCAACAAGTGGAACAGTTGAAGGTTTAGCTACTTATACCAGTTACAAATGTCATGTAAGTTAACATGAATAATTTAATTTAATTTTAAAGGAAGTTTTGCGTTTTATATATTCTTAGTAAAATGAGAGAGAGAACTATAAAGTTTACAACACACAGAAATTCTAATCTAGATCACATAAGTCTTAATATTTTCTTGTGAACAACACATTTTTTTTTGCAGTCTACATTGTTTTTATGTTAAAAATCCTTATGGTAACAACTAACAGGCTCTTATTTATGTCAATCATTCAATGTTAATGCTTTTACTTTTCATTCAAACTATAATTACTCAATCTTTCTTGTAACATTTTCATTAATCTTTATAATTATATTTATTATATATCTGTAAAGTTTTTAAAGAAGATACCTTAACTTTTTCAATGGTTTTATTCTTGTTTTGCCCATTAAGAACGAAATTCGAGTCCAAAAAGGTTAAAATTCTGTATGCAGAATATTTGACTTTTTCTTACTGCAGGTGGAAGCTCATATTCTGAATAACATTGGGGAAAAAAGTACACTAATCAATGCCAGAACTTTGGCTGGAGGTATAATTTATATTTCTTCTAAACCTTAATTATGGATACTGATAGGGTTTGATTTTTTATTTCTTAGGGGCCGATTACATGGAAGGCAGCCTTTTCTGAGATGAAAAATTATTTGCAATTACATGGGAAAAAATACAATTATCTTCAAACAGGCCAATACGGCATTATTATTTTTTCCTGCTAATTTCAAATAAACATGGCAGCTTTTTGAAGAGTTCTTGAGATTTCCGACCTTTGTAGTCTCTTATTAGCACTTGCAATGTAGCTTAGTGGATTGCTTTTTGCATAGTTACTTTCTCAGAAATGTACACTGCACAGAAATAGGGAGCTTTGCTGAAAAAAACTAAAATCACTAAAGCACAGGCAATTACATAGGAATTTACTACTTTGCATCTCTAACGGATGATGCCTGGAAAAAAAGTTAAATAAACAATAAATGGCACAAAACTACATTAAACTACCAACAACGAAGAAAGTACCCAATCAAAAACCTTCAGACCTTATAATGCAACAGTCTAGGAATTCTATTAGTCGTATACCTAATTACAACACGGTACCGTATACAGTAGTTTACTATTGATTGGTAATCCGCTCGCCTCAACTGTAATCGGCCTGCTTGTTTCAAATTTAAAAAAAAACAGTGTAGAAGCACCCTAAATCTTTGAAAGAATAATTTGATTGTTGTGGAATTTTCTAAAATAAAAGCAACAAACGAAAATGTGTTTGTTATAGTGACAGTTCCATACAATAGTTTTATTTTTTGCAAAATTTTTGTTGCATTTTAAATAGTTGTGCTGTTAAAACTTTTGATTGGTGAACCCAAACCCTTACGATTAACCAATTTTTAGGCAGTTTTGGATTAATGCTTCTTGTTTCATTTTGATGTTTTTCGAATAGCCCTTCCTCCGTTCGGGCTATTTTGAAAAACGTAAAAATGAAACTCGGGCTATTAGTCCCAAATTGCCTTCAAAGTCATGCGATTACTAGTACTAAAATAGTGGTTTATGGTTATGATTTTGATGTTGAAATTTCCCATAATAATTTTAAAACTGAGAAAATCCCACTGTTTGACTGTGGTTTGAGAAAAGATGTTTATGATTTTTTATAACTTTATACAGATACTTGTATGCAACCACTTGGCTTAGAAAATTATGTTATACCAGATGCGAATATAACATCATCAAGAATTTCCTCTGGTGCTAATGTTTCTTCCATACGATTAAACAACCAACAAACTTGGTGTTCTGACAAATCAAATAATCAGCTGATCTTAGAAGTGGATTTTGGTAGAATTATGACGTTCACTGGTTTTGCTGTGCAAGGAAACAGTTCTTTAGTGAAACACTTATACATGAAATACAAAGTTGAGCCAGGAAAAGAAAACAGACTGTACGAAGATACGAAATACGATACAGCTAGGGTAAGCATCGATTATCGCATTTATTGTTTATGGTTTGCTTATGCCATTCTTATCATGTTTTTGTTTCCAACTCTTGAAGTTACTCAATTACCCCAAATGCAGATTATTGAATAAAATATTTAATCACATTGCTCTTTTACAAATTACAACTTCTTGTTTTTCTCTAGCAATAATGATCCTCTTTATACTGCTGTTCAAATTTTTTACATTATGATAAAATGTGTTAATTTACTTCAAGAATTTCAAAAAAAAATTTACCTATCTTGTTTTTAAAAAACTTACAATAATAATAGAGAAAATATCTGGCACTATTATAGAAATTGTTTCTATGAGTTTGGATTCAATGACGTCACATTTTATTTCAAACATGTCTGACATTAAAGAAGACTGCCTATATTTTTCAGAGAGAGACGATTTAAGTTTAAGCTCTGAAGGAAGTAGAATCTACATTTAATACTGGCTGTATGAAAACAAGCGAACATTACATTACAAGCAGAATGAACTTTAGAAGTGGAGACCAGTACTAGGTTAGGTTAGGTTTTCTTTATTTAAACTCGGTAATAAATTTACATATCATCATCATCATCATCATCATCCATTTAAAAGTCGTTTAGACACGTCCTACGTGTGTTCGACTTGCGGTTCTCAGT
>JAUELI010160584.1:0-11942 GCA_031471325.1 Catablema vesicarium
TAGTTTCTTGAATACAAGTTTTCTTGCTTCCAAATAAACGCCTTACCATAATCCATTCTGACCTATTTAATCAGAATTAGCACCTTATCTATACAACCCAGTGGGCGTTATATTTGTCTGACTTTGAACAGGTATTTGCCCACTGGGAAGTTTCTACCTACCCACTCTCATCCTTCTTTAGTGTTGGAAATAGTGCAAACAATCACTGTGGAGGAGGGATTTTTGAGCATTGTCACTCTTTTTTGTAGGTCAATATCCAGGAGTTTTCCAAGATATTTTGCAGGTTTTCCGGGAGCATTTTCACGAAAAAATTAAAAGTCAAATGAATCAATATATCAGGATACATGATTAAAATGATATTATGCAAAAGTTCGTTATAAAATGCTGAAATTTACTTATTTGTATCTTCTTCCAATCCTTTTGCTTTTTTTAACATTCCGACAAACGATGCAGCTTTTTTCCTTCTCTCATCTTGTACAGTCTTTGTATTACCTGGTAAATAGAAGTATCTATTAACAAAACCAATATTGCTTATTGTGTTCATGCATCTCACAATACATATCGACTTCAAATCAACAAACAAACAAACAAATAATTGGTTTTTGTGCACATAAAAACGATCATATAACGATCTTTAAGTATAGATCACATACTGTTTTGATTAAACGCCCCTCTTAAACATCAAAATATTAAATAAACGCTTCCCTTCGCGAAAGTTTATCCACGAGAAATTTTTCTAAATGTAAATTTGCGAAACAAGTTTTTGGACTAGCGAAAGTTGCTCTCACAATACTTTCCCGGATTAAAGTAATAACGATTTGCAATTATAATATCTTTTAATAATCGATTAACTCATTAATAATCTTAAACAACATCATAATCCTGAATACATTGTGTGTGACGCTGTCAGCAAAATTAAATGAAAATCACGGTATTACTTACTATCATTTTTAAAATTTTCCGTTTGAATTTTTCGTTTCAAGTGAGCTTGTTGTTGTGGTGTTGTTGTTTTAGAACTAGATTGCAAAGTGTTACCACTAGCCTGACGATTAACCTCATTTATTTTTTCTTGAAGAGTTGCTTGTTCATGTAATTGTCTTAAAAGTCTTTCTTTTTCTTCTATTTGCTTCTCTAACTTCTTTTTCATTTCTTTTTCAATGTCTGAAGAAGTATTAAAATAGTTTTAAAATAAAATATCTAGATGTTTGAGATATCGCTTAATTACCTGCAATCATTCTGACCAAGGCCAGACATAACTGCAAATATCAAATGTGTGGAGGAGAGATTTTTGAGCATAGATCCAGGCTATGGAGCCTGAATGTATGCTCAAAAATCTCTCCTCCACACATTTGATATTTGCAGTTATGCCCGGCCTTGTTTGACTAAGTACACATTTTCAGCGTGAAAGAGAGTGTTAACAAAAAAAGAAAATAGTATCCTTAAAAACCCAGATTCCCTTTATACAATTGAAAATTCTTAAAACCTGATAAGTGGTAACAAAACGCTAACTCAACACACACCCTTCTTCTTCGCAAAAAAAGTTTGTTTCTATAAAGATTATCAAAACTTATTATTATCTACACAGAAAAGATTCACACTCATTCAAGCTTACTAAAAATGCTAGACAGGATTTTAGACAAAATGTTAGACAGGATTCCCGCTTCTCAGTTCTTTTTAAAACCATTTTACGCTTCAAACAGATATTGATATTCTTGAATTTAGTCAGATTTTAAAGGTCATACGAACTGGTCAATTTAGTGTCACCCACTAAATAGAAAATAGAGGCGTCACCTGATTTTTGAGAGTGAATAAACTTTTCAGCATTTAATTTATCCCCCAAAACACAACTAATTTTTGTTATTACACAAAAAAAAGCTTTGAACTTAACTTTCGAAAAAAAAGCCCTGGGTAGTAGGGTAGTTCGTATGACCTTCAAAGAAGGGGATACAAAAGAAAGGAAAAAGTGAGAGCTTAGAAACTGGGCTACTGGAATGTCTAACTGGTTTGACAAACGTTGTTCTGAGATTATTTTGCGGACTTTGAACAGGTTTTAGCCCACTGGGCATTGAGAATCATACCTTTGTTTGGTTGGAAGCCATCTTTTTTGCGAAAGAGATCATTTTCATCAACATCATTGTGTTCTTCATCGTCATGTTGATTAAATATGGCTGCAGTATTCAACTTCCCTTTTTGTTTATTTGCAACCACAGGTTTTATTTTTGTTTTTAAACCAAAGCTGACTTTCAAATTCTTTCTACGTTCTTCATCTAGAATATAAATTTAACCCAGTAAAAAACTGATCCAAAGTCCGTGAAATGAGCTGAAGGTGGCTTGCACTCCTTAAATGTACTGCATAGCGAATATTTTTGGTAGAAAATATACTTTTTATATACTATTAAATTTTAGCAATACTTGTAGGTGATAGACTTTGGTATTGGTTCCCTTTACTCTGTATTCTGAAAAATAGGTTGTCTAATTCTTTTTTCAAGTTCAAATTTGAAAGATGTAGTATTTTTATCCCTCCTCCAGCGTAAATTTTCAGATCTTACCCAACAAAAACGTTTTATCTTAACTTTCAAAAAAAGTCATGGACACTTTGTTCCAAATAGATTGATCTATCTTCACCCAAATTTTAAAGAAAATGCAAACCTCCAAAAGGACTTTATCGCTCTGGGAGTAGAAAAAAATAAATTATTTTCTCATGCACATGATCAGGTGAAGAAAAATTCAAAAATGTTAGAAGCTTTAGAGATATATGATATAAAGTCGATAAATTGTATTATCTAACTCAAGTAAAGTAATTATCTTCACTTTTTACACAATTTTAACATTTAAAAATGTGACTAATTTGAGGGGCGCAAGTTGCCTTTAAAAACCCAAAATAACCGCATTCAAACTTTCCTATGTGAGTATCTTAAGTTTTAGAACTAACACTTGTTTAAACCTCGCAAAATAACCCTAAATACTCTAAAATAACCCCATTCGAACTTTCCTAAATATCTCAGTTTTAGCTACGAAGCTACCAAACACGAAACCTTCTGACTTTTAATATTAATCTGTTAGGACGAGAAATTTATATTAAAACTATTGTCAAATATTTATTTTATTCACCTCTGGTGTGTAATTTTGCAATATGTAAGTCCATAATGACTTACCAATTAAAAATAAAGTAAAGGGGTCGCGGAGGGGTAATCCACCCACCCACCCAGGTATTTAACATCGATAAAAAACCTCACCCATGATATGGTAAGGGTAGAAATATAATATTGAACCATAGTTTCTGATAACTATCAGCGAACATACAATTTTTAAAAATAAAACAAATTTTTTTATATTGAAAGACATGTTTCATTCTTACATTAGAACATCTTCAGTTTATGTACAGTAATAGAACGTTTGATCTTCGCAGTTGTCCAGGCTTGAAACAGAAACATAGAAAAAGATTGAGGCAAATCAAAATTTGCAAAACTTTGTGAAAAAAATTATTTATAATATATATAATATAATATAATTAAACTTTTGACACAAATATTCACAAAAAAAAATGTGGGAATAATTCGATCCATGGAATATGCGTTGGAAAGGAAAGAAAAGTTCTAAGCAGCAATTCTTAAAGCATGCATAATTTATATTTGTACTGTATCAAGGGTCAAGTAAGAATGAACTTGGTTGAGAAGTGATTTTTGGGTATAGATTCAGGCTGCATGACCTGAATCTATGCTCAAAAATCTCTCCTCCACATTTGGCATGTACAGTTATTTTGAACTAACCTTCTATTTTCTTTTCTTCCAATTCTTCTACAAACACTTTCTTGCGATGCGAATAATATGCATGATACATATTCCATGGATTTAAAAAGTCAAACCTTGGGTCTCCTTTAATTTTAATACCACACTCAAATTCATCACCATTTTTTGCAACATATAACGCTAATCGATCAACAACAGGTTGAAGATCCGGACTAGGTGGTACAATTTCATTTGAAGGTTCTTGTTTCTTTTCCAGGGGAACTTCTTGTATGGTTGTTGTTGGTACAGTGCTACGACTCTCAACGTTCTGTATCGTTTGCAAAGTTTTAGCAATCAGATCAAATGGATTGACTGACGGTACAGGTTCCATGTATATTGGTTGTTGATTGAATGTTTCATAATTGGAATTATCACTTGTGAGTCTATTATTAGATGATTCAAACTGTTGTTCAGTTCTTGGACTACTTCCAGGCTGTTCATAATCTCCATAAAGATTTATTCTTTTAGGGGAATGCTGTATTGAATGCTCTGAATAATTACGTCTAAGAGGTGTGCTGTCATAATGTCTATCTGACCCTGAATCACCATCATTGTAAGGAGAATTACTTCTGTGTGTATCTAGTCTAGAATCATTCTCCCCATAAGAGGAATTATTTCTATATGTTTGCAGTCTTGAAGTTTCCTCGCCATAGATTGGTGAATCAGTTTCGTATCGGTCTGGTATTTTCTCTTCATAGTAAGGTGAATTGTTATCAAATGTTCTGCATGGTGACTCTTTGTCACTTTCAATCTTACTAGTAGTCCTGCTTAAAATTTTGGAAAGTAAAGGGGATGGTTCATACCTAGCAGATTTTTTTATTACTGGTAAATCAGATTTATTTGTTTCAGTTTCAAAATCATTTATATTATTGCCCTCAGTATGTGGCCTGTTATTAATATCAGTTTCAGGTTCTGTTTGTACATTCTCAACTTCACCTTCTTTTTCAACTGCTTGTTCTTCACTTACGAGTTTTTGTACTTTCATTTTTTTTATTTCTTCAATGCTTGGAGGAGGCGGTAATGGTGGAGGCGGTGGTAAACTCATTAAAGCTGTAATGAAAAAATAATTTTTTATATATGCTGAGGCCATTTCTAATAACTGTAGATTCTCTCTTGCAATCATTTTTATTGCATTTTTGAGGAATTGTTTTTACAGATTACCTTTTTTCTTACATTTTCGCAGAATTTAATTCAACAGGGTGGACACACAATTTTGAATTTCCATGACTAATTCACAGATAAAAAAAAGCTCTCAGACGAGCTGGAAATATCTTATTAGAAAGTGAAAGTTTGAAAAATATGTTTTGTTCCTTTTTAATGTTTTAGCAAAGTTTTATGACTTGTAAGAGAGAAAAAAAAATTCTCCACAATTCCATGATTTTCAGGTTTGCTATGACTTGTGGCCACCCTGTTTAAATTTGTGAGAATGTTTATCCGCCTGTCCTCATTGAATTTCTGGAATTTATAGTCTGTTGTCAGTCCAAAGTTGATGAAATCTAATCTAATAAACATGACCAATTTGTGAGTGACACTGCAACATTGGTATGCAAGACGATCTTAAACTTCGTTTGCCAACAATTACCAGGGTACGAATCAAACGTAAATACCACATGTGAAGGAGAGATATTTGAGCATAGATTCAGGCTAAATACATTAAGGGAATTAAATTTCGCAAATTTCGCGAAATTAAGTTCTCGCAAAAATTATTGAACTAAACCAATTCCCGAAATTTCGCGAAAATTAATTCCCTCGAAATTTAGCAAAAATTTGACCAAATGAATTATGTTGAATAACATGGTAAAAATCGAAAAATTTCGATTTAATTACAAGTGACATCATAATTTAGGACAATTAAGTTCCAAATAATGATAAGTGCTCTGATTTGCCAACTTGAAAACTTATTTTTTACACTGTGTGAAAATATTAGGTAGATAAAACTTCCTCTGTTTTTGCGATTCGCGAAATTGAACTCTCGCGAAAATTTAGAAGGGAGCCCATTCGCGAAATTAAATTCTCGCCAAAATTAATTCCCTTAAGGTAGCCTGAATCTATGCTAAAATATCTCTTCTTATTTGTATTTATTTCGACCCGTTGATTACTTTACTAATTAAGTGTTAAAAATAGAAATTTATCTTTTGTTCTTCACCAAACTAAAAATAATAATGACCCTGTTCAAAAATTACCGGCCAGTGACATTTTTACCTATCGCTACATTTTTGTCAAAAAAAGTGACAATAATGGGGGTTACACAATAATTTTTGTTGTGTTAAAATGAAGATCTTGGATGATTATAGAAAGAGAAATTGATTTACAATCATTCAAACCGTGTGAAAAATAGCAAATAACAATGCAGGGTGGGTTACAATGGAAAAATAATAAGAAAAAAATGTCACACAATTTTTGAACAGGACCTAATTGTCCATTTGAATGCTTGACCGGCCATACAAAAAAAATCTAAAGGGTATAATCTAAGAAATGTATTTTTGGTAGCTGGTTGTTATTAAAAAAAAAAAAATTAAACATATTAATCTTACGGGATCCACCGTCAACACCTGGTGGTCCAAATGAAGATGGTATTGCTGACTCTGGCATATGAGTTGGTTGCATATAAGGTTTTGGCATCGACTCAAGTGGTTGTCTTACAGGATGAATGGGAATGCCTAACATAAAGAAATCAATAAAGCATTTATTATCTGGGTGAAATTATCTATACTCAAAAATCTCTTCTCCACATTTGGTATTTACAGTTATTTCAAATCCTGTAGTAGTTGGATGTATTATTTGAACACACAAATCCTATTTAGCTATGTAAATTGAAATGTCAGTATTGTTTCATAGTTGGAATGAGTTAATATAATTCAGGGTTCCAAATAACTGTAAATGCCAGATGTGGAGGAGAGATATTTGAGCATATAAAGCCTGAATCTATGTTCAAATATCTCTCCTCCACCAAGCTTATTCTTACTTAATTCGTTCCTTGATATTTATTAAATTTAATTTCTTGTAATAATTTTGAGAATTCTTCCTCATTGCAATGTTAATACAATGACAACGAAGAAGGCCAATAGCCAAATACATCAATTTAATAACGCACACATTATTCAGACAGTTATTATTTATTGGTTCTCAGAGAGTAGTTATTATATTGCACGTTCCATTGTTTTTGGTGCAGCTATCGATAAAATTTATGTCATAATTTCCCCATTAAGAAAGGATAAAAAACCATCAATGATCATTTTGATCACAAACCACAGCCACCAAACACAGTATATAAACCGCTAAGAAATATTTTTCTCAAAATCCACTTAGATACAAGTAAGTAAGTAAAATATATACCTGGATATGAAGGATTCATGGGTGGTCTATTAAACTGCATCTGAGGAGGCAAGAAATTTGATCCTCTAAATGGATGCATATCAGTACCTGGTGGTAGCAACTGTGCTTGAGATGAATGGGCGTATTGTTGCGGTATTCTATAATCAACCTGTTGAAATGGTATTCTGGATGGAGGAGGTCCAGCAAAATGTGAAACAGGTGGTGGTAGACGGATATCATTAGGATGCATTTGGTGCTGATGTGGTGGAGGTGGTGGTAGACGTTGCAGACGTTGCAGATGTTGTGGCAGACGTTGCAAATGTTGTGGTTGGTAAACTTCGCTTCCTGGTGGTGGAGGTGGTCGATGCTCATCATAGAAGACCTGTTGGCTGGTTACAAAATCATCCTGTTTCTTACGATTTGCTTGATTATTTGTCGGTTCTGGCTCAGGATTTGACTGATATCTCATATTCAAATACACTTTTGCTAAGTCTTCCACTTTACCTGGTGCTTTATTCAAGTTTTTATCAGGCTGGGTGTTTTTCAGTAGAGCTGGAGGTGCAGGTGGTGGTGCAGAAGGTGCAGGAGTTGAAATAGGACGTCGATGTGCTTGAAGTAATGGGTGGAGTTCTCCACTATTTTCATCATCATCATCATCCTCACTGGTATCCATATCTGATGATTTATCACTAGTATCTAAAAAATGACAAGATTTTATAAACAATCTAACTAATGTTAATAAAGTCTGCTTCTCTCTAATTAACTCTTCAGAATACTTCTGACCATAAACTGTTTATTTCACCAAAATATTAATCATATATTGTATTTAAAACATATATCAACAATATCAACCCCAGGGTCCGAAATAAGTAAGAATATGCATGGTGGAGGAGCATAGATTCAGGCTACATAGCCTGAACCTATACTCAAATAATCTATACTCAAATATCTCTCCTCCACATTTGGTATTTACAGTTAATTCGTACCCTGAACCTCTATTAATTAGTGAGGTTAGGTACCCTTGAAAGTTGTTCAAATAGTAGTAAAAATACAAAGGTATTCAAAGGTTAAATGAAAAAAAACAGGAAAATAATTGTAAGTCCCTCCAAAAGCACCCTCTACCTCCACCAAATTTTTTTTTGGGTATTATTAATAAAATAGAATGAAAAAAAGTGTGTTTACCACGAGTTGGAATAAGTAAAAAAAAAAGCTTGATGGAGGAGTTATTCTTGAGCACAGATTTTGGGTTCATGGCCTGAATCTACAGTACGCTCAAAAATAACTTTATAATAATAACCGCATTTTGCATTTATAGTTATTTTGGACCCTGATTACACTTCACTAACAAAGGGTTAAAAGCAAACACCTATATCAAATAATGCATCTGCATTGTCAGTTGATCACGGAAATTGTGCTGATAGATTTGCTACTGTCCCTACTGAGATAAATATTGCACCCAAGGGTTAGCATAGCTTGATAGAAAAAATTCATGGTCCAGTGAAAAACTCATATCACTCACTGTTATGATTTACTATGGCTTTCAAGGGTCAAATAAGTCAAAATAACCTTGGTGACGGAGTGATTTTTGAGCATAGATTCAGGCCATCCAGCATGAATTTTTGCTCAAAAATCTCTCTTCCACATTTGTTATTTTACAGGTATTTCAAACCCTGGCTTTTGAATTTATGCATTATTATCTAGATGTTGAAAATGTTGTTGTACCTTCTTTTTTAGTCTCTTGTTCCTCTTTTTCTTCATTCACTTCTTCTACAGGATTATAAACACCTTCTTTTATCCTTGCGAGAATGAATTTATAATATGGGTTTAGATGATTATCGTAAGTAAGGAACGCAAATTGTGGATTTCCAGCTTGTTTTGTTTTTAATACAATCTCCATCTGACCACTTTGTTTGCTTATAAATAATGCTGTCTTGTCAATGATTGCTTGCAGCTTATAGGTTTCCGGCTAAAAAAAGTAAGTAGAGTAGATTAGTACTCATAGAAAAGAGTTTGGGATTTTTTTACCAGGTCGTGGATCTAGTAATTTGAGCTAGGCTATGTTTTGAGAGATCCTGCTGATGCTATCAAGCATGCAAAGAGAAAGACCCCTCAAATGCAGCCTAGAATCATTAGTTCTAAGACATGGTATACTGTTTTAGTACTAAATTCACGTTTTTTAAAATATATTGTTCTCATAGCTTACAAAAATGAAAAATCATACAAGAATATTTACCAACTAGAAACTAGTTCTTATCATTACCTACCATTTCACACCACTGCTGGTTTAATTAATAGCTACATATCAATGCAAAAAAACTTTTACAGCGCCAGACTATAAACTGAAACAACAGTATGTAGTAACAGTTATAGACCGCACAAAGAAACAAAATTTTGCTTTATATGTACTGTAGCAATGCAATATGTTACTTCTACAAAGCAAATAATGCTTTATCCATAAATATATTGATCAATGGCACTATATAATACAATGCATCAAAATGACATTGATTATAAACAACTGTTTTTCTGCATCATTCTTCAGTACTTTTTCAAAGGTTACTAAAATGACTACCCTGGTAATAATCAAAATGATATTAGCTGGTAGTAATGGTACTAAATCTAGTAAGTCTAACCCATTCTTCCTACATTCTAAGGTAGTCAATAAAATAGTAAATTCATATCTTTGTTGTGTTTGCTGTTTAGCAAATATAACTTTCTTTCTAATACTGTATTCATCATTTTTTCAGATTATGCTAAAATTTGTAATACCATTTTTTCTTAACTTATAACAGATAAGATTTTCTCTGATTTTTTATTTAAAATGTTTAGCGGTGTCTATATAATTCACCATTCTGCCCTACTTTATGGTTTAATTTTTTTCAATTTTTTCAAAATCTTTCCAAGACTGCAACAGCACCACTACTAATGCATTCGTTATATTTTTCCATATTAATACAAGGATGTGAATGAGTAAAAATAAGCTCATTGCAGTTATTTTGGACCCCTGGTAATAACAACTCCAATGTGATGATTAAGTTGAGAGCTATGCTTGGACAACCCAAAAAATTCACAACAAAGTATCGCATGATCCAAATCTTGAAGTACACTAAAAAGATAAGGTTTAGATCATAAAATTATTCAGCGTTTAGAGACATAGAAGAGATCATACTGTATGAAAATGGTTTATATTTCTTAATAAATATTTTGAAATGCTGATATAAAAAAAATAATAGAATTTGATGTACTAATGTGTTCAAAATAATTGCTAATAATCACTGTGGAGGAGAGATTTTTTAGTTTAACAATTATTTATTCTCATTTCGAACACCATCACAATTTTTGTATAATATTTTAAAAATTAAAACTACGAATATATTTGATAATTAAAAAATTTGTTCTATTTATGCTGCATGAGCTTATTACACCTTTGGGGAAAAATGATTTATACACATTGCCAATAGAAGTGGCTACTCTGGGTTTCGCTTCACTCGTTATACAAAATCATGCAATATTATAGTCTATTCTGTCAGCGTTGTGTTAATATATATTAACACAACGCTGACAGAATAGACTATAATATTATTTAAACTATTGTTAAAAAAAGTTATCTATAGCTACCCTACTTAGAGGATCCTTCGCTGTTCATAAACATCAATAAACAAAATGATAAATTGTAGGTGTTTAGAGAACTTATATATGCCAAGTGTGAGGATGCAAATTGAAAAATATGATGTTCAGAAACATCTATATTTTATTGATGAATGAAGGTTTTACCATAACTTTTTTTTAGGTGAAATGCGAAGCATCGAACGAAACTAATAGAATAGTATATAAAAAATATTGTCATTTTATAAATCTATAAATAACTCTCAAATATAAATAAATACAACATAAATTAAAAATGATCATTAATCCTCGAATGAATTTTGATGAATCTTGTATGTAAAACATACTATAAATTCTCAAATTTTAGTGTTTCAGGGATTAAAACAATTCAAGTAAATCGTAATTTTGATTTTGATTTCAAATGAATTTAAATATTTTATATTTTTCGATTGAGGGCATTGCTCGTTCAAGGATTTTTGGTATGACTTGCTGGTAAAATCCCTCATAAATTGCCACAATTATAACGATCAGAGGACAATGATGCTTCAATTCTTCTATTAAATAAACATTCCAGTTAGTAATCAGAATTTGATGCCCAACGTTACAGGAGTTATTCTTTCAACTTCAAGCTGTAGCCAGATTTGTGCATTTTTCTGTTGAATATACAAAACCCTAAAAAAAATTAAATTGATTTATAATGTTATACTAATACTAAGAAACAAACATAAGGGTTTGAAATAACTGTATATACGAAATGTGGAGGAGGGATATTTGAGCATAGATTCAGGCTACATAGCCTGAATCTATGCTCAAATATCACTCCACCACCCAGCTTATTTTTGCTTATTTTGAATACTGAAACATAAGATTTTTAAGAGCAGAAACTACACACAGTAGTAAACATAGTACTCACAAGGGTTGAAAAAAGTAAAAGATAAACTTGGTGGAGCATGGAACCTGAATCTATGCTGAAAAATCTCTCCTCCACATTTGGTATTTACAGTTACTTCAAACCATGTATTTATGTATTTAAAAACCCTTCATTAGTTATCTGTATCAACTTAGTGGACAAATACCGTTCATTCAAACGTTGCTCTAACGTTATTTTGCTGACTTTGAGCAGGTATTCGCCCACTGGGAAAGTTAGAAATAACTGTAAAGGCTGATTTCCATTCCTCAAAAAGTTAGCGGGCGGGCGGACAAAGTAACGCTAATGACGTCAGGCGCATGCGT
>JAUELI010160695.1:0-11942 GCA_031471325.1 Catablema vesicarium
CGGCTGCAATTGACATCATTTCAACAAATACTTTTACTTCCTTTGGATCTAAAGAAATATGTTCATGTTTTAAAAAATATATAGATATAGATACTTGCCAGTCTGTTGTGTTTAGTGTTGTACAGAATCCCTCCTCCACATTTGATTTTTACAGCTAATTTGAGACTCCAGTTTTTTATCTCAGTTCAACTGTCTGTTTTAATGTCTTCCTGTTTGTAATAAATTCAAAATTAGAAAAATCAATTTAAAAGTAACTATTTGTAAAGTGAAATCTTGAGTGTTACCTTTCAGATTTTGTCTTAACCATAACAAAAGTTTTAAACAACCAGCAATCGCTTCAAAAACTTCTTCCATTATTGGTGTAACTTTCAGAATTGTCTGTGCATCTGTAACTAAGTCTTCTTCAATATCATTTAAAGAAATATCTTCATCTGTAGCACTCTAAAAATTACAATATAGTACATGAAACATTTTTTACAGTTCAAGTTAAGTGCATTAGTCGAGAACTACTTCCATCTTAGTTATATCTTCAGAAAAGTATATACATGTATAACACAGCAATGCAATAAAATTACTGTTTCTAAATATTCAATTGGTTACAACAGTACCACACCCTTTATTGTTGAACAAAGTGTGCACAGAGGATCAAACAATATACCTGTAATGTAACATGTTATCATTTTTACTTCATCTTTTAGCATAAATCAGAAATACAACATACCTGACTTTGTATTTGTATAACAGAAGTAAAATCGCCAGAAAGTTCAAGGATTTTACCAACCTCCAGTATTTTTCCAGTAATATACGTACATTGTTTCAACTGGAAAACACAGTTTATTTTGGCAACACAGGATTCAATATTTGCAATAGTAAACGGCAATTTTAAAAAGGAATTAACAAGAGTTAATTCTTGTCTCAATTTTTCTGCATCATTGATATAACCAGAGAAATTAACAAATACATCTTTCGTCAATGATTTACCACTTAGAGTATCAGAAACGATTTTTCTTAATATTTCAATACTTGGATTGATAGCGAGTTCTGCAATTTGCAAATGGTTGAGACCAGTCTGTTCGTTAGTTAATAACTCTTTGCGAATCAATTTCAATGCATCATTGAATAATTGACTGCTGGTTATTTTGACACCATCAAGTTCTTTAGCAAGTTGATAAAATTCAGCTGTGATATCAAAATAGGATAAAAAGCCATCATCTGCATTGTAAATTTCATTAATACATTTTTTTCGATTATCTTTTCCCAATTTAGATTGCAAGTCAGTTACATCAGCTAAAGGTCAGAAGAACAATACAAGGTGCATGTCATGACAGATGAAAAAAAAAATTAAAGAAAAATTTCATTTCTACATATGAACAACCAATTGACTTTTAAGTCATTATTCCATTCTCAAACACAAAATACAACATTTAGTATTGAATTATCAAATATTAAACTCTCGTCAATGTAGTAACAAACCCCTGTTTTTTTAATACCAATTTTTTTAATTTTTCAAGTTTATTTTTTGAAAGATTTAAATCATTCTAAGGATTTAAATGGCTTCATTTGATTTTATTCAACTTTTTTAGGGTCTGGATATATCAGTTCCATAAGTACCCCAATTTACTAAATATCTGATAAAGTATTAAGGTTGGGCTTGGTACTGAAGTAAAACGCTTTATTACATAATCTCATTAAAAACTTTCGTCAAACAATAGTTTATGACATCAAAATGAAATTTAAATTGATATATCAAATAAGAGCTTTATTCAGAATGAATGCTTTTTACAAATACAAACCTAATCTATCTGGCAATGAGTGACATAAGACCAGGAAATAAATTATAATTTGTACAGCTTGATTATAGGCTTTCAATTCATTCACTCTTGCATCAAAGATAACTTCAATTTTAGTAGAAGAATCGGTACTTTCATCTTTAATTAAAATTGAAGCAAGAGTACAAAATGTATCTTTCTTTTCCTGCAGTAGCTGTAATCTTTCTATTGTTACTGTCGATTTAATGAGTTGTTGTGAAGTATGATCAATGGTACTGGCTGCTTCACCTACAATTTCACGTATGTTATCTCTAACGTTCTTTCTTGCTGAAGCTTAAAAATAATATATTTCTCAAGTCATATTTTAAATTAACAACCAGAAAGAGTACGATGGTTTTTTGTAACTGAAATGTGAAAAATAAATATGGTTACTTTTGCGTAGAAAAAGTATAAAGAAATTTTCAAACACTGAGTAAATATTACATACTGTAGCAAACATTTCAACCCTTTGTTGGTTTAGTTGGGTAACATCAAAATCGAATACATCCGCCCATCCACACACACACTAACGAAGGGTTGAAAAACATTGCATTTACAAATCTTTTGATAATCTCAACACAATTGGAGGTAATTTCTGGATATATACTTACATAAACTATGTAAAATACTTTTCATTGGAGGCCAATTTAAGCAGTGGAGTAATTTTTCTGTTTCTGTAGAATGTTTCCTCCATTCTTTTTCAAAAAATGTACATAAAACATGATAAAATCCCTCTCTGATATACAGATTCTCTATAACTTCTACTGAATCATCATTCTAAATTATATATAAGTTAGTAGCATCAAAATATCAAAAGTTTAATTCCAGAATAAGCTTGTGTCACCCTATTTATAAATAAATTTCTCTGAGGATAGTAATATAAAGCTCTTTCTTGAAAACAGTAGCTCTTTTTTCTTAGCTTATAACCAAGTAATTGTGCCGAAAAAACTCTAAATTTGAAATCAACATTGTGTGTTTTTAATAAGAACATTTGCAAATGTTTGGTTGACATTGTATAACACAAGCATAACAATTCTTAAGATAATGAGAATTATAATATTGTAGTTATTACCTGAAACACAGTCTCTAACAAACTTGAGAAAACTGAAAGAAATGCTTGTTGAATTTCTTCACTGCATGAAGACTGATCCAATTCTCCATATACTTCAAACAGTTTTATTTCACGAAATTGGTACTAAAAATAGTATGCACAAGATGCTATTTTACTATACATTAGTTGTTGAAGATAAGCATCACATATTAGCAGTTCAATCTTATGAATATATGAGATGCTGATTATCACCATATACAATTTATAAATTAATACCATAAATTCTCTAGACAAAAAACCTACTTCCAGTTAATACCTCTTGGCCTCTCTTCTGTTTTGTTTGTGTTTCTCATTCACGTTATTCGTGCAAAAGCATGTCTTTAAGATTTTAAACTTAATACATGAGGTGGTCCATAAGCTTCTGGGCGTAAAGAGGCAGTCAATAAGCTCCTACATTTCTATTTATAAGGAGGCAACCTAATAAGCTTCTACGTTTTTATTTATATATAAGGCCATAAGCGGTCAAGTTTCAAACTCATGTGTAGGAGCAAACACTTTCTGGCCATCGCCTATTTCTCCCCCATTATTCATGCCAATTATCGAGTCTCAATAACTTTCTGTTTCCTCCACCCATCTGGTTAACATCCTTCAATGACTTTTTCATATGCGGCATTTTTTTTAATCTTTTGACATAAGGGTAGAATTTTATTTGTTCTAGTTATACATTATGAAAACATACTATATACTATACTATATACATACTATACAAAGTTTTCCATTTATGATAGGAGCTCCAGGGCCAAAAAAAGCTCTTGTTCTTGCTCTTGCTTTGATATCCCTGCAGTTTGTGATGTTTGGTGAAGCATTAATATTTTGTAGGCACAACTCAACCAATTTCTATTCTCTATTGACTTATTTTCAAGTCAGAAAAGAAGTATATATATATATATATATATATTCATTACTAGAACTTAAATCAATCCCTTTCTCTTAAAAATGCCTCCTCTTATTATTAAAAACAGGATATACAATATAAATTTCGATATAATGTTTATTCTTGATCTTGACTTTGGTAATAAATGTTAGTTAGGACCCTGAAAAGATGACTCACAATTTGTTCAATCTTTGTATATAACATTGTCATAATTTCAACTATCCAACCATCACTACTTTCAACTCCATCAAAATGCATTCTCAGTAAGTTATCGATAAGCTATGAGCAAAACAGCATATATCTGAGAAAACAAGAACTGAAAAATATTGTAATGTAAAATAAGATAATACCAAGTCAAGAAGTTTTTTTAATGACACCAGTTAATATAATCTTAGAACTCCTCTATCAGTATAACATTGTCTGATCAAATTTCAAACTTAAGAGAATATTTCAATATAATTTTGAAGTTGAATTTTTGGTTTCAGTCCATAGCCAGCAAAAACAAGTTATATAATCTCAAAAGTAGTAAACAGAATGTCTATGCAAAAACAGTGATATATATCATTTAATTTTAACTATGCTTCTTTCTATGCTCAATTCTATATTATGCTGTTAAATTTTAGTAGCTCTCCTAAACAGTTAGCCAAGCAGATGAATTGAAATTTAAAATCCCTCTGCAACCAATAAGTTTTCACTTAATGCCACCAAGACCGAGTACATCTTGTTCAAAAGTCCTCGTGACGTCTGCCTGTCCTGTATTGCCCGGTCTCAGTGAATGTTTGTTTTTTAGTCCATACACGGGTTGTCAGATCCTAGTATCAGTTTTTACTTTTAGGGGTGATCTCCCTTCAATATCATACACAGTTAACTAATATTTATATTTGTGAAAAGGGCTATTGATGAATAAATTGTCTTATTCTTATATTCTTATTCTAATGCTATATTTTCATATTTGTTATGACTATAGAATTTGGTTAACATGAAAAAGAATGGTACTCAGTCTAGCATATAAACTATGGGTGTATAAGAAGGAGGGAAGATTACCAAACACAAAAGTATATAGCAGGCCGCTGAAGTGTTTCATAAATCTCACACCTGTCATAATTTTTTAAAAAATAAATCAGAAATTAAGCATCTAAATGAAGAAAGGAACAAAAATCAACTTGCGCTTTTCAGTTTCGCAATATTATATTAATACAGGAACTGTACAAAACAATAAGATGCCAGCAGTCTCTTTGAAGAATATTTCATGTGCAACATATTTTTAAAAATCAATTTTTGAAAGTATGAAACATTGAAATATTCTGAAAGATGTATTTAACAGGTATTTCGAGGAATTTAATGGCAGATACACTATGAAATACAAATTTCGTGAAACTGTCTGCAATAAATATTTCATAGTGTATCGGCACCTTAACGCATTATTTTGAGTCCTTTTATGACTTACTCAGAGAGTTGAAAAAAAATTAATTATGTATTGTATTACGAAGCCTTTGACAACAGTTCAACTCAGAAAGATAAGTGATAAGTGAGCAAATTAGAAAATTATTTTGCACGTTATTGTATAATTTTCTTACTGAGAAATTTCAGTAATGTAGCTCACTGAGATGTGGTCCAGTTAAAAACAAAATGATATCATAAATTGAATAAATGTTGCTTTTTTATTTATAATTATTGTGCTTTGTATTGTTTCGTAGCAAATCGCCTTTCTTTAAATGAAAGCATACAACTTGGAATAATTTTGTTGTTATCATTTCTGTTGTTATCATTTCAAATTATGTATTATTTGGAAATTTTTTCACAATTGATTTTCCCTATTTTCCTATGCATTACTTTCTTTTACTATTGCCAAACCATAAATTTCTCTGTGAAAATTAGTGGATACAGAATAATGAGTAAAACCGGTTTTTTCATACCTTCAATTCAACAATAATTTCTTTAGTCTCTGCATGACGCCATGAATGATCTTTAATAAATCTTTCCCTGATAGCTTTACCAATTTTTGGCAAATTTTCATGAATCTTTCCTTGAAGATTTTGTAAAACTTTTTTATCTTCTTCATCATGATTGCTTTTGATAATTTCTGCATAAAACTCTGTTATAATGATCACTAGGGTGGTATAGTAATCAACATGATCAGCTTTAATGGATGCTCTATTGGTTGATGTCAACAATAATTCAAGTAGAATATTAGTTAAATAGGATCTAAATTAAAACATTAACTCAACCATATTCTTCTTTGCCAAGGGAATCTACATTAAATGGTAATGAGTGGTCAAAAAACAGGATATTAAACTGGTTTTACTAATTTAGTTCAGTGAAAACCTGCAAAACTAAAATGACACCAGAACAGGAGGGTATGTAAAAAATCTTATGCAAAGGGGTAATGTCTGATCTTCTAATTAAAATGAGAAAGATATTAATGAAAACTAGAGAGAAACATTAGTTTCCATTACTTTTCATTATGGCAATTTTAACAATTTTAACAATTTATCCTCATCATAGAGAACTGGCAGATAAAAAGCCAAAACCATTGAGCTATAAAAACAACTTATTCTTGAGATGAGTAGTGTCATACATAATGAAGTAGAACATAGAACTTAAGTTTTTGTCCGTATAGTGGAACACTCCGGAAAATCTTTAATTCCTGGAGATAACATTTTTCAATATTTCATACTATCTCAGTAGCCAAATTTCCCTACAACCTACAATCTCGAGCGACAGAACACACAACATCAATATTAATAAACTTTTGTGTACAGAGAGGCATGGATTCTCCTGAATTGGTTCAGAAATCAATTTTAGAGAGACTAGACCCCCCCAAAAAAAATTTCTGACAGCCAAACAATTGTGGTTGATGACATTTTAACCCTATTATGTATGGGAGAGAAGGGGGGGGGGGTTATCTGGCTTCATGATTGTTGACTAACAACAATTAAAAACCCTTTTTTAAACACTATATAAAAATACAGTACTTTTGACAGGTTTTTCATTTTTTGCTGACGTCATTGAAAAATAGTGAAGTCAATCTCAATTTTCCTACCAAGTTTCATGACCCTGCAATATAGTATTCATATTTTATTGGAGGGAGTGTCCTAAGAGTATCCTCATCATCATCTCAGAGCCTAACAATAGCCCATACAGAATACGATTAAGGCATGCCACTATGTTTTCTTTAATCCCCGCTAACACCATGTATAGACAATAGCTTGGATTGGTAAATTAAACAATGCTTCATAAAAAAGACCCACCTTGAAATATTATCATCAATTCCATTTGTACCATATTTACTTCTTAACAGTTCCAAATACTGTGGAATAAACTTGAGCTTTGAAACAAAATGTTTAATAATAAGAGAGAGACATACAGATAGGTCAAAAGCTTCTTCGTTGAATTGTGACAGTAACAAAGTGCATAACAAATTATTTATAGAGATGTGAATTAATATAATAATATGCTCTAAGTATTACACTGAAAGTTTTAGGGGTGCTAATCAGCACCCTTAAGGGTGCTCTACAACAGTCCGTTTTACCACTCCTAAAAAGGGTGCTGGCCATGTCAGCACCCTTAAAAGGTGCGGAAAGTTTCAGCACCCTTAAGGTGCAGGTTCAAATTAGCACCCTATAGGGTGTTATTCAGCACCCTAATATTTAAAGGGTGTTATTCAGCACCCTTCAAAGGTGCTGGCAATGTCAGCACCCTTTTCAGGAGTGGTTGAATGGACTTTTGTAGAGTACCCTTAAAAGGTGCCAATTAGCACCCTGTTAGGTGCTGAATAACACCTGTAAATGGGGTTTGAATCATAGGCACCTATAATAAGAGTGGTTAAATCAACTGTTGTAGGGCACAATTCATTGTGTCATTCAGCACGATTTTAAGGTGTGTATGATAAGGTTCTCTAATAGGACAATAAAAATGAATATTCACCGTAATTTCAAGAATCATTATATTAGTCAAATATGTACATATATTAGTTACAATATGAGCTAAAAATATAATATATAATTAAACCCTTCGTTAGTATGATAGAATTCCCCCAGAATTATTGTGAAATACAAGAGTATCCAGGATAGGTATGTAAAATCAACTGAATCATTAGAATATTTGAAGTTTAGTCAAAAACCAACCCATAAAACAACCAATTAATTTGTCATGTTACAATTAACACCTTTAAAAATAAGAGATTCCCCACCAAATGTGCTATTATGAATTACTTTCAGTTTAGTCACGAGAGCTAATACCTTAGGTTTAATTTCAATAGCATCATCTATTTTCAATAATGTTTTCTGTAAAAAACTCAAGACTCCTGAGAGTTTAGTGCATAAATATGATCATTATAATGACTTATTATCGCCACTATCTTCGTTCATCTCCATATTTCAATATGGTCTTCCATGCTTTGTTCGTTCTGCATACACACATTCATTCCATCCAACGTTTTTCAACCGCCACACAATCAACTGTAACTCTCTCAAGAATATATCCCAAACATAGTACAATCCATGTGTTTGCATAGAAACTTCCGTTGCTGTTTGATGAACTCTTGGAAACATTGAAAGATATCTAAGAAAAGTCGAAATGGTGATATCAAAATTTAATTTCTTTCATCATAGCTAGGCATATAGATAGGCATATAGCTAGCTAGAAAACAAAAATAATTCATTCTGAAAACCTGTCAAATCTTTAGAAAATATAACAGAAAAGTTGATACAGTGATACAGTGATATTTGTATTTATTTCTACACATAAAAATAGTTTATTTAAAAAACCTTCGTGCCACGAACATGCAAATAACTGATACGTACCTAGCTACTATAGCCTATAACAGCTCCTCCATTTTTTTAATCTTTGTGCTTTGTTATCTTTTTCTCTCTTGTTTTATTAATTCGAACATGCGAACGTTCGAATGTTCCATCGCGAAAAAAGCATTGCAACTTCTTCATCTTCACAGTATTGTATACCGTATACCTAATCCCAGAAGGCTTATATTAGGACGTCATAGTTACGTTGCCAATTTTAAAAGTTAAAAACACGTCCAAAGACGTCCAGAGAACGTACAAAAATTACTTCCTACATAATATGTCCCAAGAACGTCGTAAATTGGTCATATGACGTTGTGACTTAATTAGGACTTGATTATGACGTCCTAAGGACATCGTGTGCCCAGGAGTTCTGCATGATTAAATTTCGGAACCTTAAGGTGTCATGTCTTGATACATACTGCACCAGAATTTGCTTTCGATGGCTATATTCGTCGTATTAAACCTATTTAAACCTATTTCAATCACAAACAGAAGAAAAGATTTTCTTGAAAGTTTCTTCCCTTCGCGTTACTGTAACTAATAAGAGCCTCTTCACTCGATTGTAAATTTCATGTATAAGCCCTCCCTCTTCCCATTAAAAAAGCTTACAAACTTTTATAAGCCTATAGGCATTATAGTCAGTCAGAGTTTCACCATTATAATCTTCCATAAAACTAGAAGTCACCTTAATAGACAACCTCAAGGGTGCTATCCAGCACCCTCATTCTCAAAGGTGCTATTCAGCACCCTCAATCATTTAAAGTGCTATTCAGCACCCCTATAGGTGCTAATTAGCACCCTTAAATATTAAAATTATTGGCACCTTCTAGGGCGTAATTTAGCACCCTTTTAGGTGCTGAATTCCTCCCTAAAGGTGCTAATCAGTTTAGCACCCTTAAGGGTGCTGATTAGCACCCCTAAAACTTTCAGTGTATACTCTCATCGAAGGTCAACAAAATAATAATTTACTAATTAAAAGTAAGATCTTGATCTTGAAGTGGGCAACTCCCGGAAATTGTTTAAACTCGTGAAATATTAATAAATCTTGAGGGTATAAAAAATCTACTGAAATGAGGCTTGTCTAATTTATGATTAAACGTTAGCATCAAGAATTGAACTCTATTCTTCATATTTGAAAAATGTTATTATTTAAAATATTGGACAGCCTTGAACAAACAAATAATCTATAACATATGCATGGTTTTGAAGATTATCTTTTACAGTATCACGAGAATACTAAATGTAAAATAACAAGAAAACTGCTTTTAAAGGATAGCCTCCAATCACCAGAACTTAAAACTTCTTTCAAAACTAATTTATGATGCATTCACGCACTCCATGAATGATATCCCGTAAAATAATTAAAAAAATATTGTTATCTTTTTTTTACCTCTTTGCCTGAATTAGTTGCAATAATCATAAAATATAATTGGTTAGTTTTCAAAAAAAGTTGGTAGCAATAACTTTAGGCATTGAGATATCAGAATGTTGATGTTACAGGGCTTAAAAGCTAAAAACTCAAAAGATAAAAGACTTGCTACTGCACAGAGTAATAGTAACAGCTCCTTAAAAAATGCTACTTTTACTTACAAAGTCTCTAGATGTGTGACTTTCCTCCTTATATCTAAACATTATCATATTTAACAGGAGAACATCTTTGAACATACCACTGTCAATGGCCAAAGGAAAATGTTTTGGCTTCATCAGAAATGCAAGTGATCTTTGCAATAGTTGATCCAATTGCAGACAGTTTTTAAAACATTCCAAATTATCAAATGTGCCACTAAAAAGTTTCAATTAACATTGTTGTAAAGCTTACTGTGAAAGTGCTGAGAAATGATTACAAATGTATCTTTAATATAGTGCCCTGTATATAACAACTCATCCCTAACAAAAAGAAAATTAAATTCCCAGAAATGAACAAAAAGGACCAAGTAAAACTGTACCAAAACTTGGCAAAAAAATGACAGAAAATATATGTATTATTCATGATTATAAAAGAGCTTTCAAAATGATAAAACCAGCTTTTAATTTTGGAAAAGCTCTTTCCGTTCTCGAGATATCTTAATTTGAAGTTGAGTCTATGAAATACATCGGTATGTATGTTATACAGTTTTATGATTTCATAGAGTGGTTAGAAAAATACTGACATTCTTTTCCTGAAATAACGGCATAGCAAGGACAAAATGAAAAATTAAAAAAATATATTAACATGGCGCATTGGTGGCTCACCCCAGGGCACTTATTTTTTGCTGACAATGCTGTAACTATCGTTAGAAACATTGTAAGAGACTGGGATTTTGTACACATAATCAGCTGTGCAAATTATTATGCCGTACAACATTTCCGCATAAACCGATGTTTCGATTAATAGTTACAGTATTGTAAAAAAAATCAAAGTGGCCTGGGGCAAGCCAACAATGCGCCATTTAAATTTTTTTTTCAAATTTTTCATTCTGTCCTTGTATGCCTTTATGCATTATTATTGTCTGAGTTATTACAGGAAAAGACTGTCAGCATTTTTCTAAAGAATGTCAGCATTTTTCTAACCACTACAGGACATCATAAAACTGTACAAAATATAGACCAATGTATTTCACAGACAGAACTTCAAATGAAGATACTATTTTGAGAACGGAAAGAGCTTTTTCAAAATTTAAAAACTGGTTTTTATAATTTGAAAGCTCTTTTATAATCATGAATAATATTTTTCATATTTTTCATCCACGAATCCTTTTAAAACAATGCAATTCACTGTTCATTTGATTTATTTTCCATTTATGCTCAAGAAGAAAATTTGTTTACCAAACTCAATTTTAAGGGTACCTCTATCACATAACCACCAAAGCTCATGAAGAATGAAATTCATGACTTTAAATACTTTGTGACTGTATAATTTATCATGTCTGATGATTTATGGATGGCAATGTTTCAAGAGAGTAAATAATTCTTCTAAATCCATGTTGGATAATAAATTTTTCAAATACAGTTAATCTGCCTTACAACATAGTGAGAAATATTTATACAATCTAAAACAGTCAAATTACTCTACTTACTCTACGAATGCTTCATTATAATATCCTTTAGAGAATGCACCCAGACCACATCCTTCTGCAGTAACTTCTTCAGCAGTTACCTTGCTTTTCTTAGGCTTGTTAAAGAATTCGCATTGCTCAGAGAGCAAATGTATATGAACCAGAGGATAACACCAACTGTCTCTAAATATCTCTATCTTTGAACCAGATGCTATCTTGAAAAATGCTTGTAGGCCATTTAACCCTATTTTACCCGGGCTTTTTCGTCCCTGCAAAAACCGGGGGGGGGCACATTGTGCCCCCCCTCCATAA
>JAUELI010160805.1:0-11937 GCA_031471325.1 Catablema vesicarium
TAATAATAATAATAATAATAATAATAATAATAATAATAATAATAATAATAATAATAATAATAATAATAATAATAATGCACAAAGCTGAGTGTTCTTAGAATTTTCTCAGTTATTATAGTGTGAATGGTTTGTATATAATGTATACATAGCTAGTCAGTCATCTTTGTACAGGGGACATAGAGCGAACTTATTGTTTACATTTTTTTATCTTCATAATCATAGTAGAGATAAAAAAAAGATGTCGGTGAAATTTGCTGAGGTGCAAGACTTTTCTGTGAGTTAATTTTTTTTAATACATACATCATATCAGTGTACTGTAGTGTAAGAAAGAAATTATCCAGACTTTGAATTCGTTATTACATGCAAAGTGGTGACACATATTTTTTCAAGGATGTCTAGTCTAGTAAGGGCTTACATTCTAATATCCCATTGCCACAGTTAGCCAGTGTTCGAAATAACAGTAAATACCAAATGTGGAGGTACCTGAATCTTGAATCTATACTCAATTACTCCTATCCACCAAACTGTAAATACCAAATGTGAAGAAGAGATATTTGAGCATAGATTCAGGCTACGTAGCCTGAATCTATGCTCAAGTATCTCTCCTCCATCAAACTTATTCTTACTTAATTAATTTTGACCCTTTATTATCCTGCAAACAAATATGTTTTTGTAAAGTATATTTATATTCGCTGCTACATTATTACATATTATTTGCCATCATACAGTACTGTAATGTTAAAAACTGGTGGATGATTCCATTCAAATTCTGTTTTAAAACCCAGATCTATTATGAATACAGTTGTTTACATTTTCTGGTGCACACATACAGATGTATAACAAATATTAAAATATATCTAATTCATTTTTTTAGAATATTGGTCAGTGGGCTCCTTCACCAGAAATAACTATTGGTTCTATTGAAGAAAAAATAAGAAAATCTATTGCCGCTCGTCGCGCAAGAACAGATGACTATCTGAAAGATTTTGACCGGTTGAGAACAGGATTTATTACAAGTAAAGATTTAAAAAATTACTATGTATATTGTTAGAAATAAACCCAGTGGGCAAATACCTGTTCAAAGTCAGCAAAATAAGGTTAGAGCAACGTTCATTTGAACGTTGCTCTAACGTTATTTTGCTGACTTTGAACAGGTATTTGCCCACTGGGAATGCAAATAATCACTATGATGGAGAGATTTCTGTATTGCTGCAGGCTATAAAGCGTGAAGCAATGCTCAAAAACCTCTCTATTACCATTATTTTTATCTTGTTTCATATTTGTTTCAACTTTGACTGAAATGAAAGACAGTATGTGAATATTTGTTTTCACATTGACAATGTTATATTTGTAGATATGATACTGTAGTTAGACGGAGGGAGTTATTGTAAATTGGAAGAATTACTCCTGGATAAAATCAAACATATCCAACTTCAAAATGTTACAAAACATGTTTTTTTTATGATTCATGAAATATCAGGGTTAAAAAAACTTTTTAGACTGGATCTATGCTCTATATTCACTCCTCCACCTAGCTTATATTTGAGTTGTTTGGACTCTTGTATAACTTCATAATTCGAGGTTTTTATTTTTATACTTTTATAATATCGTTGGTGTTTATCATATTGATTTGATTGCAAAGATCAAGTACATAATCAAGGTTCGAGATAACTTGAAATAAGCTTGGTGGAGGAGAGATATTTGGGCATAGATACAGGCTATATAGCTTGGATCTTTGCTCAAATATCTCTCCTCCACATTTGCTATTCACAGCATATATTCTTTATATTTACTTATAACTAGAGGCACAATTTGATAGATGCTTGGACCAACATTTTGGTATTGTATTAAATCCTAAGGAAGATGCAATATTGATGCAAAAGTATGGTTCATATCCAAAGCATCCTGACATGGTCAAGTATAGAGAGTTTTGTAAAACTATTGATGCAAGTAAGTTCTGACTTCGAAATAACAGTAAATGCCAAATGTGGAGGAGAGATATTTGAGCATTGCTTTAGGCTTCAGCCTGCATCAATGCTCAAATATTTATCCCCCACATTTGATATTTACTGTTATTTCGAACACTGTAGTTTAAAACCAAGTTGTGATCATCAATGTCACATATGATGAAAGAAATTACTATACACACTGCTATTATGTAACCTGATGCTAAAACATGACTCCTCCGCCATATTTATTTTCACTCATTTTTGCCCTTGCAAAACATAGTTGCATTCACTTTAGGGCGGAGATTTAGCATTTTAAAAAGGAGAAATCTAATATTCAAATTGGAGATCTTGTAACAATATAATGTTTAAGAAATCAATAAAATAAAAAAAACTACTTGAAATTATTTTACTTCTCTGAATTATTTTTTTTCATAGCCTTTGATCCATCGGTATTTGATAAAACACCAGATTCAAAATATACTACACTTAGCCCAGTATCCAGACCTCTCAGTCCAGCATCATTAGCAAAATGTGAGGAACTTTTAAACACCATAGCACCTTATTATAAATATCATGGTATCAATATTAAAAGTTGTTATGAAGATTTTGATCAACATAATATTGGACTTGTGACAGAAAGTCAGGTAATTGTAGAAAGTTAATAATAATCCTAAATCTTTGTGTGTTTTGTGTGCTTCTTTCTTTTCATTCTTGTGTTTGACGTTAAAAATAACAGATTTACTACGAAATCTTAACCATAAATAGTGGCAAATTTTACACATTTTGTCGAATTTTCAACACCACAAGTAAATTAGGTCTCAAAAATGATTAGTATTAGTAAAGTCCTTAGAGATTTATCGTATAGATTTATCCAAGAGCCTTAAAATGACTTGGGATCTTAGGTATTAGGTCTTATTGGAAAGTCGGCAATTATCTTAGTGGTAATACATTATTTGATGTTAAAATGTTTTGTTCTACAGTATATATATATTTTGTGTAGGACATTTTAAATTCATTGTACGCATTTTTGAATATAGTATAATTATGATCATCATTCTCCTGAATTACTTGAATGTCTTAGTTTTATCGACGATTTCCCGGTCCACCTGATGTATCAAACAATGCACAATCGTTACTTGCAAAGAAATATATTCATCCTGCAAAACCTGGTTTATGTAACTATCTGGATTTCCATTGTGATGTTGAGAATGTAATATCATCACAACACAAAGAAAATAGTTCAATGTTTCTTGAAACCACCGATAACAGTATGAAATGTGGAAGAAAGGTAGGAGGAGGATTTCATATATTTTGTTTAAACTAAAAACGATAATTTTTAAATATATTTTGAACATATACAAAGAGATAAAATCATACTCTGTTTCTAGTGAAGAAGCATTTGAATTTCAAAACCTTTTACATTCCATGACTTGCGCACAATTTTAATTAGAAGTTAGCACTACACTGATTTTGGTTTCATTATAAGCAGATATTAAACTTTGCTAGGCTTGACTCTTTTAATGGGAAATCTTTTCCAAACGCACATAATACAAGAGTTGAAATAAGTAAAAAAAATAAGCTTGGTGGAGGAGAGATATTTTAGCATAGATTTAGGCTACATAGCCTGAATTTATGCTCAAAAATCTCTCCTCCACACAGAGTATTTACCTTTTTAAAATCCTGATAAATAAGTTATTCGCATAATGCCCTTTACATAATTAATTTTTATAGAGTCGCCAAGGAACAACAATACAAGATGTATTTGATAAGATTCGTGTTGCTGTTCATAAGAATGGTATACGAACTACAGAATTCTTTAAAGATCATGACAAATTACGTAGTGGTGTCATAACTAGAAACCAGGTATATTTCAAAGTGAACTTAAGAATATTTGAATTTTACCTTGTCTTATAAATTTGTTTCTTTATTTAAATGTTGAATTCTTCAAGAATCAAAAATTAAAAATCCTTGCCGTACAATGTGAAATCTTGTATTAAAAGTACATGTTGCAGTGTGTCTGTACAAAGAACACCTACTTCTTTTGGATTTACTCTGACATTTACAATGTTGATAATAATTTAAAATAATCATAATCATAATTCATATCCTGGAAAATGCTCAAAAACACCTCCTCTCTATTTAGTGATTATATTCAGGGTACGAATTAACTGTAATACCAAAATGTGGAGGAGCAATATAGGTTCAAAAATTGCTTTGTTATTTGATCTTATACCCAACGCTACATGAATTGTAAACTTGTCCCACTACAAACAATTCTGTAACATTGAACTTTGTATTTTTAAATTGCTGTGGTGAACTTGGCTGAGCATATTATACATTAGTAGTTTTTTTTTCAAGTTTACAAAGCATTGACTCCTTATAGACAAATCTGCCAATTACATTATTACAGTGATTATTCTACACTACATTAATTAATGGTAAACTTGTCCAACTATAACAAATTCTGTAACATTAACTTTGTATTTTTAAATTGCTGTTGTACTGTATACTTGGCATTGCACATTATATACCAATTATAATAAATTTCTTGAAGACTTCCTAAACATCGCTCCCTGATGAAAAGTCTGTCAATTATGCTATTTTTATTAATATGATAATTAAACTAAACTGGACAGGGTTCAAATAACTGTAAATACAAAATGTGGAAGAGAGATTTTTGGGCATAAATAAATGAATGAAATGAAGCCTGAATCTCAAAAATCACTCTACCAATTCATTAGTATGTGGTAAAATCATGTTTGTTTGTTTTTATTTAGTTTGTATGTGGTTTATCGTTATGCTGTGGTACTCAGGCAAATCTATACCGTGATGAGATTGATTTGCTTGTTGAATTTTATCAAACAGAGGATGGGCGTGTTCGATACAAAGAATTCTGTGACCTGATGGAAAATGGTTTGTATCTGTTTTTCTTTCTGAAAACGAATTATTTTCACCAAATATAAAAACACTATGTGTCCATTTTCTTATTTATAACTCACTTTATACATAGTTTAGGTCTAATAAAAATTGGGTTTATAAATACAATTTGCAACTAAGGTTTGTTATCACTAAGCATAATGCATAGAAATATGTAATTTTATCGCGAGAACGACATGCATCAAGAGATAGTGGTACTGTATGTATTTTTAAAATTTCAATATCTAAACGAATAACAAAAACATAGCAATTACTCTGCTAAAAATTCTATGTACTTGAAAATTATTTACATTCAACTTTTTTGGAATATTATAATATCTTCACCATATAATTATAATTATATATTTTAGCATTTAATGTACCTCATTTGGAGAAGAAGCCAACAGTTGATGTTTATAGACCACCTATTGGTGCATTAGCAAGGGTAAATAAACAACTATTTTTGTTTACTTGAAGGAACTAACACATGTACAGAATCCATGTCTAGCAAAAAAAAGTGTAAAATTCAGGGTTTGAAATAAATGTAAATATCAAATGCGGAGGAGAGATATTTGAGCATAGATTCAGGCCTCATAGCCTGAATCTATGTTCAAATATCTCTCCTCCGCCAAGCTCTTTCTTACTTAATTCGTTACTTGAAATTGACTTGAGTCTGTGCATTGAACTTAATAGCAATTCAATCATACAAATTCTCATATGAATATTTCAGAATTTCTATTTTCCTATCTCATCTAGATGCCAAACAATTTGTCAGAAGAAGAAGAGGAACAAGTTCGGCATATTTTATTTGATCTTCATGAAACTGTACGAAAGAAAAGATTGCTATTGTATCCTTACTTTAAAGATTTTGACAGGGTAAGTATTTCTCGTTAGCATTTCTCTTTCTTTATTATTTGGCAATTTATAAATCTGCTGTTTGCATTCTTTTTTCATCAGTTCCCTACTGTAGCTGGAATAAAATTAAATGTGTTATGTATTGAGATAAATAACAATAAATAGATCTTAACCATAAACTACACAGGTGTATTTTTTCACTTTAAAAAAAATTGAATTAAAAATCTTGTCAGGATTCGGTATGAAACTGAAATTGTTTAAGAGTTAAAACAAATATTAGAAAAAATAATCTAATTTTTTGTAAATCAAACAATTTACGTAAAACGCTTATAGCGATAACTCTTAAAAACTTAGGTTGCTCATTGATACACATTGCATGTTATCTGAATAATATGATCATGCATTATATAGGTATTAAAAGTTTAGATTATTTCAATGTCAATATTTTAGGGATTTGGTTACACGCGTGGTATAACAAACACTCAGTTTAGCCGCATGTTACATATGGTTGGCTTAAATCTTCCACAATCAGATCTTGAGGTTAGTGATAGCAAATATATAAGTATTATTATTATTCACAAGGAAAAACTACATTCAAGAAAAAAACAGTACGATATATTTTGATGTTTTGTTTTTCAAAAATAAAAGTTTTTTGGATTAACCTTTTTTATTGAGGTGGCTTACCCCTCCAAAAATTGTTTTAATACGATATATTCAAGGGCCAGTAACTTGATAAAAATATGTGTAAGTCTACCTAAGTTGAAGAGAATAATAAGGTGCCAATATTTACAAAACTAATTCAGCTCAATCCCACCAACCAACCAAGGGTCAAGAGTCAAAATGAGTAAAAAGTAAGCTAAAAGATAAAGTAAGTAAAAATAAGCTTAGAGGCCGTTCACATGAGACCCGAAGTGAACTCAAACCGGTTTGAGATTTCAAACCGGCATGATTTTCACTTTGGTGCGTATTGTGTTTCTCTAAACTGTTCACATGATTTTGGGCGGAGTGAATTTCACTTCGGATTTGGTTTGAAATTCAATTTTTAACAAAAACTTTACCACTACACATGCGTATTATTAAATCTATAATGTTAACACCTTTCTGAATTAATTTTTATCAAAAATAATTAGTTAATTTTGACACAAGAGACCGATTCTCAAGAGACATGATTATTATTCCAATTTTGACACAAGAGACCGATTCTCAAGAGACATAATTATTATTCCATTATTATGATTGATTGCTTATGTGAAATTTGCTGATTAAGCATCAAAGAATTGTACTCACATTAGAAAATATTTTATTTTGGGCCACCCCAAGTGAAAGTTGCATGTAAACACTAATCAATCTCAAACCGGTTTGAAATCTCAAACCGGCGTGAGTTCACTTCGGGTCTCATGTGAACGGCCTCTTAGTATAAGGTTAGTAGTTATTTTAAAGTCTAAAACCGATAAATTGTTCAAACTATTGTGCTATTGTGCTTTCTCATTGAAAGCTTAATTTTGTTTAACATCCATTCTATCATAATATTATTTCATTATATTTAATTTATTTAGTTAATTTGTCGTAAATTTGAATATTCAATTTGTGGTGATATTAATTATCCAGCATTTATTCAAGCTATTGACCCTGGTATGTTTCTTTACTCTCGTTAAATACCTTATTCCCATAAATATACCCTAAGAGTAGTTAATTAATGTCAATTTGCGTTAATAAAACCTGTTTTTTATAATAGCTTGTGTTATTTTACCCTACCTAATATCATCAAGATTTTATCACATTCTAAAAAAATTTCAGTAAAATGTTTGATGATTGGCGTTACAGTGTAAACTACTTAGTCTAAATTAAAACAATACCCGCATACATTTTTAACGTAATCAGTTATATCATATCAAGCTATTGACCAAAATCATATTGATGGAATGTTTTTCTACATTCTGCAAGGCTTGCTATAACTGCAAATATTTTAATGTGGAGGAGAGATTTTTGAGAATCTATTCTCGAAATTTCTTCCACGCAGAGCTTATTAGCTCTTACACCCAGCCTCGTACTGTATGTGTCTATCTTATTGGGATATCTTAACTTACACTGTATATTTGTGGTCTTTATTTAGAATACTGTGGTCGTGCACCAGCAAAAGGTGACTGGAATACAACTAAATTCGCGTATGTATACCAATCTATTCTTTAGTTAATTCAACTGCATATATCATATGAGATACATGATCCATCTTGCTTTTATTATCTCCCTAATAAGCCCTTTGTGAGACGACATCAATAAATATATAATAAGAATAAGTACACCTACTAACGAGCGCTTACTTTCAGAAGGGTGTTTAGTATTGGAGGTGTTTCACTCAACTATTAAAATAAAACTATCTAAATGAATGTATTTATCAATATATTTATCTTTTATTTATTTTTAGAGGGAATGAACAGAAACTTGATGACACCCCTGATATAAATTCTGTAGATGTCGATGCTTTGATTAAACGAATAAGAAACGATGTACTTGTCAATCGAATAAGGGTAAATAAGTTTGACTTATATAATTTGCATATTAATGTGGTGTTGAGATGACTAGTTTTAGCAAATAACTTTCACTAAGATTATTTCCACTCATCTTCGACCATTGGTGCTAAATGTTTATGCCAGATTTTTTTGATGTTATACTGTATAACTGGAACTTTTAAAAAGTTTCCAAACCTTAACATATGAAACGTCATGAAGTCAAACTTTGATATATTTTACTGTAGAGAGCATTCGTTGGGTGCATTAGACAGCTCCTCTTTGATATATATTTTTTTCTTTTCTCAGGTTGAAGAATTTTTCCAAGATTTTGATCCGCTTCGTCATGGTTCGATTAGCATATCGCGATTTCGTATGGGTTTGAGTGCGATGGGACAAGAGAATCTTTTAGAAGCACAGATACTAGCAATCATCAATCAATATGCCGATCCAAAGAAAGAGTTTAATGTTTTATGGACTGCTTTCTTAACAGATATTGAAAAAGGTAAAACATGAGTGACTTCTTTGATGGAATTGCCCCTCTTAAGGTCAACACCCTTTATTTATAGGGGAGATGAATTGCTCCACCAAACTACAGAGTAATAAAAGCTGGAAAATTACTATTTTTAACTATATTGCAATAAGTAGATTTTTCATCTTACATTTTCAGTTTTCACACAGCGTGGTCTTGAGAAAACTCCTACTGCCGTATTAGCACCCCCAGAAGAATTTCTCATGCCTAAATCTGGTACAACTGATTGGTCTAAACAATCTAGAGATAATCAAGCATCTTTAGAAGAAGTTATGCATAAAATGAGACAAAAAACTAATCAAAGAAGAATTCTAACAAAACCATGTTTTCAAGATTTCGATAGGTATGTGCAGTCTTTTTTAAAGTATTGTCGTTTTAGTTAGCTGAGGTGAAAAGGTCTCTGTATTCGACTACTACTTACCTATATCCACTGTGAAATCTAAAATTTGTCAGTGTATTTGTTGAAGGGATTCCTGCATGGAAAACTATCCTTTGATATGATGTAGGGCAGAAAAAGTTGTTTAACAAGTCTTTTCGAATTTTCTTAAAATCTTTTCTCCTTCTCAAGATATCTTGATTCAAATTGCATCTTATCACGGTCTGTATTTTGTATTTTGTGGAAATTTTGTATTTTTTCTAAGATCTTGTAAGGATACTCCAGGCTGAAAGGTGACAGTTTTAAGAATACCATAGGCTAAAACAAAATTGCACCATTCTTATACAAAAAAAACTGTGTTTATAATCAAAGTTATAAAATATGACTTTGATAAGTCATTTTCATAATATTTGCTAGCTCCTTGCAAACAGTTAAACCACTGATATAGTCGTTAATTTTTTATTTCATTTTTTCTTTTCACAGGCACAACATTGGATACGTCACTAAATCTCAATTACGTCAGTGCATGGCATATTTATGTTTTGATTGTGAACCTGAGGAAATTGATCTGGTCTATAAAAAATTTAGCGATGACACAGGTTTTAATTATTTAAAATTTCTTGAAGAGTTGCAACCTTCAGAAAAACAAGAATTGAAATATGTGAAAAGATTAAAAGAATTAAAACTAGTGAATAAGACGAAACAGGTACGTGTTTAACAGGGATGGATTTAAATACAAATACCACATGTGGAAGAGAGATGGTTCAGCATATGTATACTGAACAATTACTCTTTTAAAACTTGTCAATTATGTATGCATTCGGTTGATCAAGAAAACATTGACTTGCATTTGATACGTTTGAACGTTGCGTTTCTCCTTGCAGTAAATATTGAAAACATTTTGTGATCTTCTTATTTTGGCTGTAATACACAAATTTTCTGTCAGATTTTGACGCAAAATTTCATTTGGTGTGTATAAATTTGAATCTGTGCTACAAATACATAAAAAAGTAGATTTAAAAGTTGAGATCAATCAACAAGGGAATATAAACCGATGACAGAAACAAAGCATAATTCCCTACGGTAATAAAGCATCTACTTTTTTATGTGTTTGTAACACAGATTCAAATTTATACACACGAAATGTAATTTTACGTCAAAATCTGACATTATCAAGAAAATACAAATTTTAAAAATTAGCTGGCCTGCTTTCTTTTGTATCCTATAAAGTCTTGAAAATCATACTAAGAAAACTATTTTTGAGTTGAGTGACATGATTTCTGTCCATAGACTGCTGATGGTGAATTAAAAGATATTGAATTTGTGATGAACAAAATAAAGAGCAAAGTTGTTCGAGAAGGTGTACGCGTGTATGAATTCATGAAAGATTATGATAAATTAAGGACCGGAAGAATGTTGAAAACGAGCTTTACTAGAGCGCTTGATCTTTGCGCACTAGGTTTGACAGAGGCTGAGAGTTTAACAGTAAGAAGCTGGTAAGTGAGCTTTGAGAAGTCAAACGAAATATTGTTGAAACTCTCAATGATCGAGTATATTTAGTAAATTTCATTTGTTTGTTTACCTGTAATATATTTTTTATTTGCAAGTGTTAAGTAGTTATGATTCAAGGAGTTCTGTCCCTACTCGCAATTATCACTAGCCTGTGGATGAAAGTTTTCAAGTTTTGGTGCAGGGTTTTTTCAAGTACTCATGTGTTAAGAATATTTTGGATAGTAACGCTTCTAATAAAGCAAGTAATGAAGTGAGTATTTTGCAACTGTTCAAAATGAGAATAAATAATTACCGTGGCCGAACTCGTTTAAGCTTCTACAAACCCTAAAAATTTCTCCACGGAGATTATTTTCAATTATTTTGAACACTGTGCAAGCCTTACGTTTTGTTGTTATCTCCATTATCATTTCAAAATAAAACCGCGTTCATATTCCTTTAGTGTATTGTATACGTTCAGTTTTTTTCACGTGCATCCACTACCTACTATAAAAATGTTATCCCAGCCATGTTTTATATACTTATCTCCATCATATCTCTATTAAGTATGTTTACATACTTTTCTCCATCATATATCTATCAAATATGTTTATATACTTATCTCCATCATATCTATGTTAGGTATGTTTTATACTCATCTCCATCATATCTCTATCAGGTCTGTTTTATACTTGTCTCCATCATATTAGGTATGCATCAGCTGGTCGTGATGATTATGTTGATTACTATAGATTTTGTGATGACGTTGAAAGTGTGTTTACGCAGAAAGGTATGAAATTCACAAGAAAGCCTGATTTTTATTTATGCATGATGCATAATCAAAACAACAACTTTTTTAACTTATTAATAGCTGCTATGACATCATTATCTCAAATCACTACTCATACAGTAAAAGAGTGATCAAGTGTGGGGCTACCATCTTGATCTTGACTTGAATCTATGTTTCCAAATCACTCCTCCACCAAGCTTATTTTTTACTTATTTCAACCTCGTGTAGGTCTTGAGAAGAATCCAACATTAGTACCAACTCAATTTAAACCTAACAGCAAAACTCGTAATATCAAGTTATCACCAGAAGCAGAAGACATGTGCAATACTGTAATGCACAGACTGGCTGATCGAGTCAGAATAAGACGGATACAGGTATTATTTCCTTCAATGTTTTTTCCTGAATAGAGGTACACAAGTAGAGTGTTTTTATCTTTTCCCACCACCCATTAGACCGGATTCCCGTCCCTTGCTTCTTTTAAAAAAATCTTATTTTACGCTGAAATTGGTTATTGATATTTTGAA
>JAUELI010160916.1:0-11934 GCA_031471325.1 Catablema vesicarium
ATAAAATAAGTACAATCGATTGGAAAAAAGATATTAAACAATCAGCAATGGATGGCGCGATTATGACTATTGTCGTGCCTACACTCGCATACCTCGGTTCAAAAATGGGTATATCAAAACCTATTCAACCTTTAAATGCAGAAAATATTGGTAAAATCTTTGTCTATCTCTCGTTAGCTGATGCGTCTGTCTACTATGCGATCAGAAATGGATATAATAAATGGCTAGTATAATTATGATGGCATTAGGTGCAGGAATTAATGCATTGGCATTTAGTGGATCAAACTATCTATTTGGACAACTCTCAGACAGAGATAGAGAGCGTTTACGTCACGATGAAGCGACAGAACAATTAGCTAAGGCTCATAGTAAATGGGTTGAAAAACGACAAGAAAACTTCGATGAAGTAAATAAACGTTTAAGAGAAGAGGCTCATTCTGAAAAAATATTTGAAAATCTAGATGAAGCTATAGAGGAATATTTTATCACAACGCACAAGCATCTACCCAACAAATGTTTTAAGCTGAACCAAAATTTACTGATTTTTATCATCCAAGTGAGAAACAACAACAAGGTGAATATGTATTCATTATTGGGGGGTTATCTATTATGGGGTTTGTAGCATATAAATATTTGTAATATTTATAATTTAATTATTATAAATAAATGAGTGATACATTAATTGAACTATATTATCAAGCTGATAATTTAAATAATGGTAATAACGCTATTAAGTCCTTGCAAAAAGAATCTAAATTATCAAGAAAAAAAGTAGTTTAATTTTTAGCTAAACAGGCGTTGTTTCAAGTTCACATACCACGTCCTCGGAAGATTAATAGACCTCATTTTAATGTTACGATTCCGAACGAGATGCATCAATTTGATCTGCTATTTATGACTGGTGACAAATTGTATGGAAATATGTACAAGTATGTTCTTACTGGTATAGATGGAGCGAGTAGATTTAAAGTAGAAAGACCTTTAAAAACGAAAAAAGCCTCTGAGGTTGCTGACATGCTAATAAATATTTACAAAGCAACACCGTTAACTTGACCTAAGATTTTTCAGATCGATAATGGAAGTGAATTTAAAGGACCTGTTATCAAATTAATGGGAAAATACGACGTAAAAATTAACAACGTAACTACAAAGTACAAGCATACGCATACAGCGTTTGTTGAGAGATTTAATAAAACTCTAGCTAAAAAATTATATAAATTTCAAGACGTCCAAGAGCTAGAAGATCCAGAAAAAGTCGCAACAACATGGGTTAAGCATTTGAATAAGACAATTAACCAGCTCAACAATACTAAAACATAAATGATTGGTATGAAACCGAACAAGGCAATAAAATTAGATCAAGTTCCACTAGTGAAGACTGAAATTTTTCCGAAAGAAGAGGTATTAATTGACGATGGATTATACAGATACTTGTATCAACCAGGTGAACAGCATGGTGATCAACGACGAAGGGCCACCGATTTTAACTGGTCAAAAGAGACTTATAGATTAGATCGGATAGTTGAAGAACCGGGGAATCGTGTTCTCTACTATTTAAATGAAGTTCCTAAAGGTAGTTTTGTACGCGAAGAATTGATGTTAATTCCTGAAGATACACAGCTACCACCAGAATATGTTAAAAATTGGTAGTCCATATTAAAATTTTCGTATATCTTAAAAATCAATATAATGAATAATTGCGAGCAATGTAAAAAAGTTTTAAATAAAAATATTAAATGTGAAAAATGTGAAGAAGAATATCAAATTGAACAAATCTTAAAAAATTATGAAAAATCATTAAGTAATACTATAGAGATTATACTACTACAAGAGCAACTCAAACAGTTGAACAAACTTAGAATGAACAAAAAATAAAATCTATAATCAGATAAAAAAAAAATAAAAAAAAATAAAAAAAATTTAATAAAACAATTGTTTTATCAAATTATGACCCACATAAATATAATCAACAAAATATTTCTTCACTATCATTGTTTAATGTTGTACCCGCAGGATCTATCGAGATCTTAATTGATAGTAACAATCAGCCTTGGTTCAAGAGATCTCAGATAGGTAAGTTTTTAACATTGTCAGACATTCACAAATCTCTAACAAGGCTAGACAAGTGTGAAATGTGTACTAGAAAATCGTTTGATTCTACTTGTAGTAGTGCTCCATGTTGGTATGGAGCCCAAGATCAACAGAATGCAAGCGATACATTTTTATCAGTTTATGGTGTAATCCATGTTATCGTAAATAGCCGTAAACTAAAGGGAAAAGAGTTAACACAATAGATTATTAAAGAGATCATCCCCAGAGGTTTAAATAAAGTTATTGAAGAAAAAGACGCGGCTATTTCGTTCCTAAATGATGACCTTTCAGGCTACGAAAGGCAATTGGCTATTTTTGAGCAAACAATTGATGATTTAAATGAACAAATTGAAGAACTTGAAAGTATTCCAAAGTTAAAAGATTCTAAAAAGAATAATGGTATGGTTATTACTCAAAAGAACAACGATGATGAATATCAATACGTTGCCATATGTGGTCAGCAAGGGTATGTAGCCCAAAAAATTAGGAATAAACTCGTTGATTATCCTAATGGGCATACCGTTGTTTTATGTGAAACTCCCAATAGTACTGTTTTTTATAACTGGCTGAGAGAACGACAAACTAGCAAGTTTATTGATGTTAATCCAGTAAGAGTAAGACACTTTAAGCTTGGTGAAAATTATACTCATCAAAAACTACAAGAACTTGCAGAGGTTTAGTTATAAGTTAAAAATTAATGTTTAAAAATATTGAAAAATATTAAAAAAATTAAAAAATATTAAAAAAAAGATTCATCATTAAATCTCTCTTATTTTTTCAAGTATATACTTGAAAAAATGACTTACCTTTTTTATAAATAATATTGGAAGATTAATATTACAACATTTATTTAATGTAAATGATCAATTACTTTATACTCTCTAGGATGCTCGAGTCTAATATAGAGACATGCATGCTTTGATTTTTCTAATTGATTTTTAATAGGTCCCCACTCATCAATAAGGTTCGTCTCATCATCTATCATATTTGAATCAGTCCTCTCGTTGGGGTACCAAACAAATAACATTTTCTTCTGTCGTCTTAAATTTTTTGGTATGCCCGTATAACTTTGTGTCAGTAACCAGAGTGAATGTTGTCGATGTCTTTCACTAATCGCTAGATCGAGTAGTGGAGTTCGTTTTTTATCAAGTGATTCATTTGCAATGATATCATCAAGGATGAATAATGTTTTTTCACCAGCATAGAATTTTGATAAAAGTTCTATGATAGTATAAAGCTTATCTTTGGGTTCAATACAAAATACTCGCTGATTACTCCGAATCCATGATCTTTCTCGATATGTAGAGTTCCAATGCAAAGTGGTACAAATTATAAAAATCTGCTTAAAATGATCTTTATATTCATTTTCTAACAAGTTCAACATCAAATGAGTCTTTCCACACCCTGTACTACCTGAGAACATTGCTGTACATGATTCTTTTACAATATTTAACATTTTATTTTAATAATCGACACTATGAAAACGGCTGTTCTCAATATTTAATTGAGCATCTTGTACAATGAAAACATAGCATTTCAAAGCTCCAGCAGTGTCAGCGGCTTTATCGATAGATAATGTAATACCAGCACTGGTATTTATTAATGAGGTACCTGATCCATGTAACACGTTATCTCTTGATGAACGGAAGTCTATCCACAAACAATATTTTGTTGTTAAGAATTCACCTAATTTAACATTATGATCAACATGTCCAAAATAGTCACTTGTTGACTTAAATACATTGCTAGGCTTCATACCATGAGTATATATTTGATTCGGCACACCTTCAGTTGTGATAGATACCTTGCTAATTGATGGATTAAAAAAATTTCATTCTCAGAAGCATATGATTTTCGCTTATCAGGATCGATGAATAATAATGCTATACCCTTCATAGATTTCGATGGCACATTTATCTGTATATTCCAGTGCGTATCAGATTTATCAAAGTTGATCATCCTGTGTCTTAGCACCCTATCATATGGTAATGCCAGACTAGAATAATTAGACGACATACTATCGCTTAACATTTTACTAGTGACTTTGTCGAATTGGAGCTCAATATTTATAATATTATACGATGCAGTTGCATCTCCAGTCACTTTTATTACACGATTATATGATACAAAATCTAACCTAAATTCCAACTTATCACTTAATACATATTGATAATAAGGTAGATCATCCAACAGTTCAAAATCCAACGGTATACAGAATCTATTCTTATATGTCTTTCCAATAGCCACTTGACTCGCGTTGAAATTTATTGCACTACCGTCAGCTTTTTTTGTATCAACACGATATTTTAACGTAGTAACTTCATCATCAATACCTTGT
This sequence comes from Catablema vesicarium, assembly GCA_031471325.1. NCBI lineage: Eukaryota > Metazoa > Cnidaria > Hydrozoa > Anthoathecata > Pandeidae > Catablema > Catablema vesicarium. The sequence goes on from JAUELI010160916.1 coordinate 4,430, forward strand.
TCAACCCTATTTTCTCGATCTTTTTTAGGTAGCCAGAGGTCTCTGTATAGCTGCCAGATGTCGGAATTATCGATAGATAACACTTCATTCCATTCAAATGATATTACAATTTTATCAATGATTGATCTACCGATATTATGAACGATAGTTCGATCGGTTTTTGTTGAGGTCAAATCAATATTAAAACATAAACATAAAGACTTTGGAACAATAACATCATGTTTCTCAATGTTTGGCATTCTGATCAAAATTGTTTCATTATGCCCAATTGTTGAGGGATTGTGTGATAAAATCACTCTTTTTCGCTTACTGTTGTTAGCATGCATATTTCTTGAAATTTTCTGCGGATTTAAATCTAATCCAAATAGAGTACTCATATTTATTATAAGAAAAAGTTGTATATAAAATGGATATTGACGGAGAAGACATAGAAATGAATCCGATAGATGATGATCCAATTGTTGATGAATCAACAATAGATGCTGTGGATGATGGTGATGAAAGCACCATTATTACCACCATTGAGAGATATTACACGTCAAAAATTAAATGCTTTATTTTCACATCTAAAGGTGTCTGCAGAAGATATTAATGAAGTAGATTTCGATAGATTGAGGGTTAGAGAAAATAGTAAAACGAGCGGGTTAATTATGGAATTTTTAAACAATGACGGAGAATGGGTGTTCTTAACTAAAAGAGATGGTAAATTTTACAATATACAAACACTTCTTGCAAAATCTGGTGGTAAAACTCAAATGAAAAATATCCTTAGTATAGATACCCTCCCATCATTAGATACGTCGATAAAAAATGCTAAACAACTTGATAAATCATTACCTAACCCTAGTGTTATTGAAGAAATCTAGATGCATGAGCTCAATATCAATTTGTCAACATTTCACGATGAATTATTAGAGCAGTCGTCATCTGAGATTTTACCGGTAAAAGAGCTATTAGCTATTGATAAATCAATGCATGGTGTTAAAAGTGAGTTACAAAATAATATTAAAAGGAACGATGAAGTTGATATCAAAATTAAATATGAAAAATTTAAATTACAAAAAATGGTAGATAATGATATGTATAGTGATGATCAAAGTGATGTAGTGGAAAAACGTCTCGATAATCTTAAAAAAGAGCGGTCAAATCGTGTTGAAGCAGCGTCAAGTTGTAAGGATCAAGCAGACTATAGAAGCAGTGTTGGATAGTGATACAACACTCGGTGAAAAAATTAAGACACTATTTCGAGAAGAAGGTATAACGATAGTATCAGTTATTACGGCTTTTGGGTTGTTGATAAGTACCATTGTCGGATTTCTCACAGGTGGAGGTACAGCTGCAGCAGGTACAGCAGCAGCCTCTGGTGGTGGTACAAAACAGTGGTTAAAAAACAATTAAAAAACATTGCAAATTGGTTAAAACAACTCGCTTCAAAGGCAGCTGCAGCTCTACTTAGTATTATAGGTTCAATTGTATCATGGTTGTTAAATTAAGCTGGAAAAGTAGTATCATTCGCAGCTGAACACATTTACTTATTTCTAGCCTTCATCGTGGGGTTAATATTCACTTACTTTTCAAAACGCAAAAAATCATCAATTTTTAAAAATTACTTATAAAAATAGTATCCAACAATGATTAATCCCACACCTATAATTGTCATATAACCTTTGACATTATCATGTAATTCAGCCTTTTTTATTTTTTCTTGTGGTAATTGTGCAGAATCTTTTTAGGAAAATTTTTTTTATCATCTATTTTATGTTTTAAATTTATCAGATTTCTACCAATTTTGACGTTATCTGTAGCAATCAAAATTTTATTATTATACGAACCTAAATTTTTCATGTTGAGTTCAAAATCAGATGGCATCATATAAACACCTGTAGCTACTCGAGGCTTTGTTCAATACATTTTGATAACGACTGATATCTATCGTCGTGTCCACACTTCTGTTGACCATCTCTTCAAAATCTTCTACGTAGACTTCTTGAGCTGATGATGAATGTAGAATATTCTCTTTTGCAGCAGCTTGCGAGGTCAAGAGTAAATAAGTATAGGCTCTTACACTTGATGATATCTGACTTAAGGCTTTATATGTCAACCCTTGAGATACTGGCATTATCCATCTTGAATATTCATTGTCACTCTTCCATGTACTTTTATATGAACCTGGTTCAGGTCCATATGAAAAGTTGGCATTTGTAGCGGTGTATAACCAATCACCTATATACCATTTGAAATTTGGATTTACATCATATTCAACACAAACTTGGTGATAACTACTCATATCAATTGGATTATCGGTCTTATTAAATCTTGACTCATGTAGGATAGCTGCACCTATCAATCTTAATATTCTGCGTACATGATAGTATGAATGGAACCTGTACAATCCTCTTAATAAAAGATTATCAGAATTGAAATGTTGTATTGAGATACCAAGACCTGATGTTGCAGTATATAATGCAAAATTCAACTGACATCTATAAAATACAATATAATCATTTAATGGAACAGATTTTTGACTATCCCATCTAACGTTATATTTCCACTTGTCATTTGTAGTTAATCTATACTCAGAAAAAATGTCTTATAAATCTTAATCGTACATATTGCGCATTATTGGTATAAATATCAATAATATGGAGATTATTTAATACTGCAGGCCAATCATCATGTGGCTGATAACTAACATTTGGATTATACTTGTAAATATTCATTTTTATTAGATAAAGATGAAGCGTATATTCTTAACCAATATTAAACATGTTTTACCATTGAAAAAAGATGGAGAAAATCAGCATCTAACTAACACCTCAATTGCTGTCAAATCACTAAGTTTTGTAATGAAAGGTCAAAACTTATGGGATAATGTCATGGTTACTATTACTCAAATAGCAAAAGATCTAACATCTGCTAAATTTGAGCTTTATGCAGGATATTATACTCAACAAAATTTTATTGATAAATTTAATACCAATGCGAAAAATACTGCAAAAATCACAGTTATATCGAATGGTCAGTTGTTGTTGGTAGTTACTGATGGTTATAAACTGACATTTACTGATGGTGTTAGTCAACTGATTGGAATTAATTTACCAAAAGATAAGTCACTAGAAGGTGAGCATATTGGTACCCCAAATTTTTGGGGTACTAGATATGTGAGATTACATTGCAAACAGCTTGATACTAGTAATAATTATTTAAATAATCAAGCGTCATCCTTATTATCTGCATTTACTCTACCCAATAAGTATGAGTATGGTGATACTATCACATTTAATATGAACACACACCTTTTTTTGTTCTTTTGAAAGATAATACATATGAACTTGACCTTTTACTGACAGTCAAACATCACCCTGAAAAATCGATAACTTATACTCATTTGAATTTAGAGTTATTAATAAATGAGTGTATATGAATCAAAAATTTATCCTTCACTAGCAAGTGCACCTGATGATGCCAGTGAAAATTACATATATCAAATATCACATATTCAAAAAATTGAATGTTTTTTAAATTGTGAAATTATTGAACGACAAAGGCTCTATAAAAGGTTTCATAGGTGTGAATTAGTTGCACACTACATCGAACATGGGTTGATTGTCACTGAAATTGTCACTGGTAGTAGTAGTGTCGCAGCACTATGTACTGGTGTTGGTATGCCACTATCTATTATTCTAGGTGGTATTAGTATTGCTACATCAATAGCTACTACTGTCAGTAAAGAGACGTCAAAGATATACAACATTAAGGCTAAAAAACATAGCGATATATCTAACGCTGCAGAGACGATATTAAATGGTATTACATGTTTGATAAGTAAATCATTGCAAAATGGCGACATTTCAACACAAGAATTTAATAAAATAATGGATGAGAAACAACGATATTTAAAAATTAGAAGTAAGACTAAGAAACTTGTTAAAGAGCTCAATGCAATTGAAAAAAATGAATTATTAGAATTAGGTAAAACACTTGGTCGAAAAGAGGTGGCGGACCAGCTCGTCAAGCTTCCCGGTACCCTCGGTGTAAGTACTATATAAAGTATGAAGTTCCACCACCATATTCATAAATACTATTAAATATTTATAAATTTTATTGATAGTGGGCATCTGCTGTGTAATTGTCGACAATAACTTCTAATACCTCACCTGTATCGAAGTCTATTTTTATATCATTATCAATGACAATTCTTATTTTTTAAAGCATACTCTTCACCCTCTGTAACACATTTTTTACACATAAAATCATTGGTCTGTGTACATTTTGATTTTTTTTGTGATATGAATAAAAGTAACTGATTTTTATTCATGGTACTTATAATTTTTTTCAAACCTAATTTTTTGGCTTGTTCTATTAATTTAATCATTTTATTTTAATTTAATTTAATCAAATAATCATCAATTCATATAAAATTTTTTTTCATCATTAAAATCTTTCAAATCACTAATCAAAACAGATGTGGCAAATGCTTTAATTTTTTCTCCTTTTTCATTAATTAAATTTAATATCGCCGCCTCTCCCTTTTGAGTTGTCACCTGTTCAATCTGTTCAATCAGATAAATAATATCTTGTGGAACCTCTCGCCACTTAATAATATTAGATTTTTGCGCTTCAATAAATTCTTGATTACTTGGAAATGTCATATTTATTATATATAACAATTTTTATCAATAGTTTTTTTATTTCTCCTCCCATAATTTTTCTAAAAAAAGTTTTTCATCAATATCGAAGCACCACTCGATAACACGATTGGGATGCCATGTTATAGGTATCAATTCTTCGTAAATATTTTTATAAAAATTTAATTTATGATGATATTTTAATATTTCATTGTGAATATCATCATATAACCAACCCCTACACAATTTAACATTCTCGATTTGACCACATTTATCAGCATACCGCATTGCTTCATCATAGTTGTCCGCACCCCAACCTCTACACAATTTTATAATCTCGATATTACCACACATTGCAGGAATTTCCATTGCTTCATCATAGTTGTCCGCACCCCACTCTTTGCACAACTTGACAAGCTCAAGGTGACCACCATATGCTGCATCGCGCATTGCTTCATCAACATTACTTGCACCCCCACTCTTGCACAACTTGACAATCTCGATATGACCACCCATTGCAGCATAACGCATTGCTTCAACAAAATCAGTTGCACCCCACTCTTTGTATTGCTTGACGAGCTCGATATGACCACCCTTTGCAGCTCTCTGCATTTTAAGATTATAATTACAAAATTTTAAAATCTCGATAAAAATTGCATTCATTTATTTTATCCGATTTATCAAAGAAACTTTTAAATGGGGAATTTCCCTTATTATTTGATGTATGATTTTTAACGCATGCGCATTAATCATATAATGACACTTGGTCGTTTTTTAATATCTATAGGGTAAATTGATGGCACTATACCACTGATCGTTGATACGATGTAATAAAATCATAAATAATGATACTACTATTATTTTTATCATGATTTTATCGTTTAATACATAATGATTTAACACTTTTATAGTTTGCGTCAGAATCGGCAGTAGTCTATCTGTAAGTCTCTGTTGTTTGGGAATAACTAGCTCGTTCATTCTCTTTTCTTCTGTTCAAAATTGCGAGACACGCTGTTCATTGCAAAAAGTAAGGTGTAAAACTGATCTGTTATTTACCATTTCAATGAAATAAAATATTTTGTTTAGCAGTGCCATTTCCCATGCATTCTTTTTGTTTTTTATTCAACCTCGACTTTCTCTCGTCCCTGAGGAATATTCTTCTCTATTTGTTGCATATACATCATATAAGATTCTAAAACGGTATAAAAGAAGCAACTGTTTTATGTCGATCCAACTGAACTCTATTAATGCTTTTTCAGGGCTCTTTAACGCAAAGGAAATCATTTTTTTCCCAAAATTTCCCTGTTTCATTTTCCTGTTCGATTAGTACTTTCAAAATACTTTTGATAGATTTGTATTTGGTTTTGATTATTCTAACACGTAAGCACGTAATTTTCATGTTCATCCACTTTTATAAAAAACAATTCAAAAAAAACTTCCAAAAATGAAAAAAAAATTGAAAAAAAATTCGAAAAATTTTTTAGAAACATTTTATGAAATTTTTAATTTTCTTTAGCACGTAAAGCACGTAAAGCACGTAAATTATGTTGAGCACGTAAAGCACGCCAAGCACGTAAGCACGTAAATTATTTTTAGCACGTAAAGCACGTAAATTATTTTTAGCACGTAAATCACGTGAGCACGTAAGCACGTAGAGCACGTAGAGCACGTAATTTAGTAGACTCGGCACTACTAAGCAAAAATTCTGTTGCTGCTTCTCCTTTTCATTTAGAAAAGGAAGCAACCAATGCATATCATTATAACCACCAAGCAAGTGGAAACCAACAACGCCAGTCAAACATGATGTGAGCCTCTAAGAGACTCGAAAGACTACACAAGGTACACAAGGTACCATTAAACCGTCGTTTTTGTTTTTGTTTTTGTTTTCAGAGCCCATAACATACGGTTATTTCAGCAATACCAATTAGCACATTTAATAAATCAATCAAAAGTTATCAAGTAATTTTAAAGAGGCATTAGCCGGCTTAAATGTAAATATTATTATCACGTGATCAAAACAACGCAAAATCAAAACAAATATGCCGCATAGTTGAGCATTAATATTTATTTTATTTAAATCACACTTGACGAAGGAGTGTGATTTATTGGAACGGAACCCTATCTGTCTATCTCTGTCTGTCGGTCTCGCAACTTTTGGCGAAAATGGCGTAATGGTATATTTAAAAATGGCGCACTGCAGTGCAAGTGATGTTTCGTGAGGTAAAGTTTACGAAACAGCAGGCTCCGAAATAGAACTTGGATTAGTAGTAGCTAGCAGATTAGGGAATCTCGTGAATAAAAGACTATTCTACATAAACACTTAATACATTTTAAAGGCCCTTTAAAAATGTATTCATGTCATTATTTTTATTTGTTGCAACGAAAAGTTTGTTTACATTTTTCTCAGCCTTCTATATTCTCACATTTTTCTGCACATAGATTAATTATTATGCTAAATTATATTATAACGAGTATACAATCATGGGCATAAATAATGAGAATTTCGTGAATTTTGACGAATTTGTGGAACCACAAGCAAAATGAAAAGTATAAAAATGACTATGAGAAGTCCCATGAGATTTATCGCATAGATTTTTTAATATTGTAAGATTTGGGTATTTTAAAACACAGAATTTACATTTCAGTCATGTCTATATTTCTCCGTTATCAAAACTCTACTAACTCGTTATCACATGGTTCGTTGTCGTTCATGCATAACGGCTGTTCTCCGTCGTAGATATTAACGATATTACATCTTCCCCTTCCTTGACAATGTACAGGTATATGGTATCTAAAATTAATGAAACAACAGCAGAAAAAGTTCATATAACATTTCAGGGGTTTTGAATGCTGAACTGACTTTCTATAACAAAATAA
>JAUELI010161026.1:0-11924 GCA_031471325.1 Catablema vesicarium
TGGAAATTATTGTTTCTAATACGCAGGATACATTAAAGAGACACATAAATTATCTCATCTATTGTTCTCAAAATACCGTGGGTATTTGGCTCTAACATGCCAGGGCCTTGTCCCTCTCCAAATTTCTGATTTTTTTTTCCGATTGATTTTTTTTTCCGATTCTCCGATTTTTTTAAAAAGCCCTGGGAACGAGGTTGTACAAAGTAAGAATCTAACTGGATAAAAATGTAAAACGAACATCGAAGTATAAAATGTCAGAGAATTGAAAAAACACAATACTATTACAAATAACATTAGGGTCAAGTAAGGATGGGTCATACGTCATCTAGTAAAAATAAAAATAGTTAGAAGTTAGATAAGATATGTATTTTTCATACAAAAAACTCATATTAAGATCACGAACATTTATGAAAGAAATATCGTTTATTCTACTAGGGTATAGGTCCTAAAAAGCGATATTTTTAAAACCAACAGAGTTTCTAGATAACGAAATGCGAAGTTTAGGATAAGTTTTTACTATTTTTACCATTACGTTTGCAAACAATGAATCTTGGTGGAATCTTTACCTTGGTGTTTCATCTGCACACAAAGGCATCTTGGCTACACTATTCTTAACAAGTACACAAAACTTTAGGGAGATCTACTTTATTTAAAAACTATAGACACTTAATTTTCCAAGGAAAATTTTAATATAACTTCCATTATGAACTTTTATGGCCCGTTTAAATTATTGTTTACAACTATACACTGTACGGTGTCGTACATTCCCGAATACGGTCTAATAAGGCAATACAAAGTCAGTATACGGGAATACGGGACCGTTTACGGTAGTATTTCACCATGTGATAGATTGTAAATTTTGAATCATAGTCAGAGCTGAAAGGTGGATCTGATTTGGATTTATGCATCGTCTACAATGCGTTAGGCAACAATAAACCTGGAAAAAAAAAATTCTTATTCTAAGGAAAATTCTGAAAAATATTGAAATATATAATAACCGAAAATACGAAAACTCCATGCGATATTGTTTCGATATTTAGAGTCAACAAAAAATAACATATTCATTGGTACAACAGTAGTGAGTCATAATGAAAAGTCAATCCTCAAGTCATGTTTTAAAAGCTCACTTGATTTATAGTAACTTCTTTCCCAGGAATTTTTCGAGGTTGAGATGATGGAACAATAAAATAATATCTACATCTTTGTTGTGATTTTTAGCTTCTTTATAAGTTTAGGAATAACAAATATAAAAGACTGAATTGGGACTGGGAAGCAGACGCCTGGTATCGAAACTGATTGGCTGATTAACATCGTTGTTAAAGTGCAGTGTTTTAAAGTTTTGATAAATAATTTTAGACATAGTATTCTGGTTACTATATTATTTGTATTACTTTTCAACAGTTTTATAGGTGACCATCCAAATATGAAATCTCTCCAAATGTCAAACACTCGCAGCTTTTTGTAAAGCAGAAAACATAACCACTCAGTTCTTTCTTGTTTTGTACCATATCAAACTGTTTTTGTAAAACGTCTTTAAAGTTTTCCTTCCAAACCAAATACTAAATATTCCAAGACAGACTTTGAAGAAGAAAGACACATAGATAGGATGAGTGAAATATAAGCTTTTGATTGGTTAGTAAATCCAGTATGAGGAAATCAACTATTTTAAAGTCGTAAAATACTACCGGAGCGATCAAAATAACTTTTAATACTAAATGTGGAGGAGGGTTTTCTGAGTATAGTTTCAGGCTATGTAGCCTGAGCCTATGTTCGAAAATCACTCCACCACTGAGTTTATTTTTACTTATTTCCAACTTTGTTCTATTTTTGCCAACTAAAGTTAACCTTCGGAAATCTTTTGAGTTCGATTATAAAGCTTGGTTATAGAACATGGTTATTATTAGTGATGGTATCTTAAGTTGTTTTTCAGAAGAGAAAATGCTATGTGGCCGCTAAAAAACATCAATCATGTCTTTCACAACTACAATAAAAATTACACACCCAATACATCAAAATGCAAATGGCTATCATATCCGAATCAGTTTTTGTGTTGCAAGTGCTTGCCAAAACAAGAAAATGAATACATCAAAACAATTATTTGTAAACGTCACCCGAGATGTAAAAGTGTTTCTGCTCTACATTTAGAGTGTGCGCACGTTACAGCCCTGGGAGATGTTTTTATTGGAGTGATATTCTTCCTCCTAATAATATAAGTATATGTGACAAATAATCGAAGACAAAGTGAATATTTAGTATAGCTAACTCTTCAAAAAATGTTTTGAGTCTAGAGAATTTATGTCAAGGTAACAGTTTTCACAACAACAACGAACACCACCATTTCAATTCCTGTCATCTCCTACAACATAATTTACGACGCCGCACTTATAATCGCAATGTTATGCATCAAGATGGTTATACAACCGTAAGTTCGATTGTTCTGTAGTACTGTAAACCTCCGAATATAATATTTCGATTGAAAGTTCCCAGTGGACAAATACCTGTTCAAAGTCAGAAAAATAACGTTAGAGCAACGTTCATTCGAGAAACGACTCTCATTTATTTGCATCCGCAAATTACTCCGATTTATAGCTGTGAAGTTTATTTATCAAATGAACGTTGCTCTAACGTTATTTTTCTGACTTTGAGCAGGTATTTGCCCACTGGGTTGTTCTAAAGATTGGGGACTTTGAACAGGTTTTTGTTCATTGAGATCTTGCTCATGCGTTGGACAAAATATCAATTAAAACTGTCACCCAGCATCGTTTAACGCTAGTAGTAAACCTTATTTAATCCAACATATTCATTCAAAATGCTGGATTCACGGATAAGCTGGAATCTTTCAGGTGGATAGTTTTTGAAAGACTTCGATTATTTAAATGTCCTTATTTTTACCTCATGAACGGGCTCTTTTACCTTTTGCGGATTGTATATGCCTCTTTAATTAATAATCAAGATTTTCTACAATATTTAAATTTTCGTGAAAAGAGGTTCATGCTTATCGTTACAAATCAGGAAAAGAATAAACGAAAAAACACCCAAAAAATACAAAATAAGATTTTGAAAGTGTTTTACTCCTCGGTTTCATATATTCAAATAAAACGACATTCTGGACATGTCTATCTGTTTTAAGAAACTTTATTGTTATTGAGTATCAGTATTTGTTATCATAAGAAAGAAAACATTATCCCATATACATTTTTCGCTTCTTCTATATAAAAAGTTATCGTCGTTCTTGTTTTTCTTTAATATATCTCTTTAATTGGAACTATTCGTTTTATATGTACAAGCTCGTTTCGGAAGGAAATTTACTATTTGTCCCCTAAATTTCCTGGTCTCATTTACCCAAGTTATCATCCATTTTATTTACCTTTGATATATCTTTATAAATTGTAACTATTTAGGGACCACGTTCTTATTTTTTCGCTCGATTAAAATCTTGTGAATTACTTTTTTTTTTCGTCAATAACGTGAAATTTGATGGTCCATACTTTCTGAGATTGGTTTCATTTAGGTTGGATATTAAGAAAATTAAACGATGCAGGAAATAAAATGAACATCTGAAATTTCTTAAATGGCTAAAATGGTCAAAGGTATGCAGCTGATATATTTGTCAGATAGCTGAATAGCAAATACAGTTTGAATTGGTCCCAACTTTTTTTTTACCTAAATTGAATCGAAGTGTGGGTATGCCATTAAACCGTTCTTAAGAAATAAGAAGTGCGTAATGCTTAACCATAACCCAGTGAGCAAATACCTGTTCAAAGTCAGAAAAATAACGTTAGAGCAACGTTCATTTGATAAATAAACTTCACAGCTATAAATCGGAGTAATTTGCGGATGCAAATAAATGAGAGTCGTTTCTTTGTGCCTACTACGTGCTTGAGTGTAAAGAAACAACTCTCGCGTTCCTCCAGCAAATTGCTTGCCAGGGATTAATGTAAAAAGGTTCATTTTTTAAGGATGTATTAGAGTTTACTCTATTCTATATTTCAGTTTCAAATTCTTTCTTATTTGAAACAACATCTTATTATTGATTTTTATTTTTTACCGTATAAGTCCATATAGTACAAAACATCATGCGTTATTTAATATCTAAATATCTTTGTGAACATCAAAAAAAAACTTATGTTGTTGTTGTTTCTAAATTTTTTGCTAAAAATTTTCGTCACGTGGTCAATCTTGTTTTGCCATTTTGAAAAATTCATTTATCAGCTGATAGCTTATTGTAGGGTACGTACGTGCCTTTATATAAGACTTGGTTTATAATTACACAACACAATCCCAAGACTTTTACTTTTACGTGATTACACTTAAAAAGTGGATTCCATGCCATGATGCAAATATTAACAACAAACAAATAAACGTGACAAACAATAAAAACACGAATTAACATGAATACGTTTATGACAACAAGCTAAAACCTTTTTTTCTTGGATATCCCACCCAACAACTATAAAAGAATTCAACTTTATTGGCTATTGATTGACTCATTTGTGTGCAATAGTCATCAATCAAGTTGGAACATTGCCAGCTATTTTAAAGGTTAATGCTATGTCAACGACTATGACATACAGTATAGATTGTTTCTAACGTGGTAATAGGATATTTTGATAAGCTGGATACATAACGGTTGAGACCGGTATATTCTAATACATTTTATTGCAAATTCTCTTAAAAACAATTGATTGACCATCGTGTCTCCCTTAGTGCAGTGAAGTCCCAGTGGACAAAAACCTGTTCAAAGTCCGCAAAATAACCTTAGAATAACGTTTGACCAAACGTTGTTCTAAGGTTATTTTGAGGACTTTGAACATGTTTTTGCCCACTGGGGTACCCAAAATTGAAAAAATAATTAAAATCTTTCAAAAAACACCCCCGTCGAAGAATATAATTTTCAGTATTTACAAAGTGAAGTATTCAAAAACCCAGGGGGTAACACTTCACTAACAAAAGGGTTAAATTCCTGCTCTAGAGTTGTTGCATCAGTAATGAAAATCATTTATTTAACCTCCTACTGGAACTACAGTACACATTCCCCCATAGAAGACACGATATATTCATTACATTAGACCAAAAGACACTATGTACGGAGACAGTGTGGGTAATCATGGAGGCTGGGGGAATCAAAATGTAAAGGATAAGAGTCATATCGATTATTTTATTTAAGAGGATAAACATTTCCAAAAAAAAAATATACAGCTCTGTTAATTAATCGGTTTTGTTTACATGTATAGCTTCCCGTTTGGAGAGTCTATATAAAATATTATATTTTAGAAGAGAGATGTTAATTTACATAAAAAATATTGTGGGTTCTGCCAGGTCTCTGAAACTAGATATTTAACGACTATCCCTAGATTTAACATAAATATTAGGAGTTGCCCAGTTTGGTTAAGCAATCTCGTGTTCTAACCTTTTAAGGTTAAAACGAAAACGGATGTACCCTAGCTCAAAAATAACATTTGTTTGATTAAAAAAATAATATTAATTATCGCAGGACTAATATCAAATTTACACAAGGCTATCTTCTCAACCTCATTCCCAGGGCCATTTCTTTCTCGTCGTTTGAATTACCTGTTTAAATACCTGGGAAAGAGGTTGGCTATCTTTTCGTTGTTGACATCTCAAACAAATGAAGTTTAATTAAAACATTTTTTATTTAATTATCATTTCCGCTTTCTCTGTAGTAAAAAGAAAAAAAGGGATCAAGTTAGAGAAGATTTACACCGGAATGTGAATTATCTACCAGGATTAGGCATATTGGATAATATAATAGATTTATATCCGGATTTGCTGGATATATCCGCATGGATCTCTACCGGATTTCTCTTCTGACATACTTTCAGAAATTCACCTTTCAAAAAAAAATCATCCCAATATTGATGTCCCAATTTTGATGGACAGTTGATTGATTGACGAATTCATGACAGAATATTATGAAATTTAATGGTTAATCTGACCTTTTAATAAAATTTTAAGTGAATCAAAATTCTGATATGTTTGTTGCAGAGATCTTCAACTATTGTTGAATTTGCAGTTTTACTTATTCCGTCATTATTGTAGTTTGGCACTCGCGGGGATTCTTGAAACCATGGTAAATACTAACAAATGTATTCATCGAAATAATTTATGTTTCTTAAAAATTTCTCAGATTGGAAAAAAAAGAAGAAGGAAAAAAAGTAAAAACAATTGAGCAATTGTGCGTGCTGTTATCAAAAAAATCACTGTTTATTATCAAATATTAATTCATTATTTTGATGAATCATCCCGAAAATACATCACATATATGGTTTGATATTTAAGCTACAATCATAGTCCTAAATATTGAGAATTGTGGCCCCACAAGCAAAACCAAAAGTCCAATAATGACTAAAAGAAGTCCCATGAGATTTATCGATCTTAGATATTAGGTATTTTTTCAAATTCAACGAATTTTGCTTGTCCTACCAGCCCAGCACCCAGACTTTTCCGCAAAAATCGAATTTTGTCATAGTTTTCATCGGAAATCGAAAAAACTGGATTTTCGTAAAAGTTGAAAACATGAATTTATGCATAACTTTTCATTTGTCTCAAATATATATGACCACGATTGTGCTCATAAATGTACTTTCAATTTCAGCCAGAATTATGAGAAACTTCTAAATACCTAAGATATTTCATAAATATATTCGAGCAGATTGAATCATCTCATTATCTTTTTTGTTTACATATTCTTGTTTATTTTTGTGTTTGTATATTTATTTGTGGTCTGTGCCAAAGTCTCCATCTAAGCCACTACTTCTTATATTTGCCAAGATATAAAATGCTCAAATTAATTGTATAGCTTTATTTAGGCATACTTTAGTCCCTAAAAACCTTAATTTCAATTTAGTTAAATTTGGAGTTAAAAAGGTATTTTATGGATGAGATGGGGACGCTTTGAAGGGGCATTGAGAAAAGGGAAAATTACACGTAGAGAAAGAATATAGGGGGAATTACATGTTTTTTATTTATAATTGCTATTTATTTATTATTTCAAAAAATAGTTATAGAGAAAATAAAAGTAAAGAAATGGAAAAATAAATAATTATTAATTATTTTAATATTATCAATTGCTAATCGATGTATTTATTGAATAACTATTTGTTCTGTGTTATTATTTGTCTATTCTGCAAATTATCTAATTTTTGTCTTTAAGACAAACAAGTGCATACTCGTTCCCAGCGCTTCATTTCTCTTGACAAACCTCAAGAGAGAAGAAGCTTTGGGAACGAGTATGAATCAAGTCCAATTTTCCTAATTATGAAAAGTGAAGAGAAAAAATGCAACAAGCAAAAAAAAGAATGAAATTTTTTGTTTGACATGCGGAAAAAATAATCCGAAAACAAAACACCGGTGCTTTCTTTGTATACAAGAAGAATAGGAATTTTCAAATGAAAATATTATCAAGTCTTTGAAGGTTAGTAGAGTTAGTTTAAAATAGCAGTCGGGGTTTAATATAATGATTAATTCTCGCACAGCATGCAAAGTTTTCATTGCAAAAAATCTGTCAATCAAATTTATCTTTGAAAAACGAAATAAAACTGCGCTCGTTAAATATTTTTCAACATTCTTATACGAGCCCGTATAAGTATTGTAGCAATTATTTACTTTCAAGGGTGTTAATGTTACTTTAATGTATATTTGCTTGTAAAAAACAGTGAAGTAAAACAGTAATAAAGAAAGAAGTTTTCTAAACTTTATAATTGTAAGTATATTCAGTTGATTGAAGCATAGTTACATGCAATCGCAGCTCTCATGATAGTCGTGTATTTGATAACACACACTTTCTCAAACAGGTGGTATCATTTTGATATTAAATTGTCACACTGGTAATTGACTTGCTCTTTTCTTTTGCATAATTACTTTATAATTGACTCTGCAGAAACCCATTGGGCACATGAATAATAATAACGTAATAACTTCAAAACGACGTTTAGTGACGTTGAAAAAACGTCATGTGCCGGCAGGCAAGATTATATTAATCTTTCGTTAGCGTAGTAGGGTTCAAAAAAACTATAAATATCAAATGTGGAGGAGATATATTAGTATAGATTCCCAGTGAGCAAATACCTGCTCAAAGTCAGAAAAATAACGTTAGAGCAACGTTTATTCGAACGTTGCTCTAACGTTATTTTGCTGACTTTGAGCAGGTATTTGCCCGCTGGGTTAAGACCATGTAACCTGGAGATATGCTGAAAAATCATTTCTCCACTAAGCTTATTTTTTACTTCCCAGTGGGCAAAAACCTGTTCAAAGTCTGCAAAATAACCTAAGAACAACATTTGGTCAAACGTTGTTCTAAGGTTATTTGGCGGACTTTGAACAGGTCTTTGCCCACTTGATTATTTTGACCACCTGTTTTTTTTGCTTTCTTTTTAAATACTTCTACCGTCTCGGTACTTAAATTTTGAAATTTTAGAGGCATTATTTTTGAAATATTTCAACTCCTTTCTTGTTTTTATTTAGCTATAATACCCCCTAGATATCCTAATATTATACCCATAACGGGAGCAATTTCTGGGGGTGCACACCCCACTAATGAAGCATTCAAAAGTAGACATTGTTAATAACCTCACAAAAATTAAAAACGTTCACATGAATCAGACGTACTTATATCAAGAATTTACATGAAAACAAAGACATTTTGTGCATGTAAAAATAAAAACCGCGTCACTAGTCTTTGTATAGTGCCTCTATTAACCAAAACTACTCTACATTGTTTCAAATCTTTCACAACAATTGCAACATAGATTTTCAACAAAGGATTGAAGAACAAATATTTAAATTTAATGATTGTGATTCATTTTATCAATGTTCCTATTCTTGTTATAAGCATATAGTTGTCATTATCAAGTCTTTTGTCGTACTCGAAAAGTAGTGCTATACCCCAGTCAGCAAAAACCTGTTCAAAGTCCGCAAAATAACCTTAGAACAACGTTTGACCAAGCATTGTTAGATTATTTTGCGGACTTTGAACAGGTTTTTCCCACTGGGATATGCATGCTTCTTTCTAGTGAATTTTTTAGACACTTCTTCTTTGAGAAGGGATTATTTTTAAAGTTTTCTATTTTTCCATGTTTTTATTTGATTGTAATTCCCTCTTTCCGATTTTTTCTTTAAAGAGAGAAGAAGCCCTGGGAACGAGGTTGCTTTGAATACCTCGATATCTCACCATAATGGGATCAATTACCAGGGGTACCTCCAGCTTCCTAATAAGGAGTTAAAACAATGATCATTAACAATACATAAGTTTTCTTTTATAATATATCAAGGATCGAGCCTAACCCCAGATATAACTGCAAATATTAAATGTGGAGGAGTTATTTTGAGCATAGATTCAGGCTATGTAGCCTGCGTCTATGCTAAAAAGCTACTCCTCCACAGAGATCCATCTTTGATATATATAATACATAACCTACTCCAATTTGTCTTACTTTAAATAATTATTAACCATGACACTTGAGCATATAGCACCAAATGACCCAAAGGTTCGCATATCAAACAGTATACTCCATAGGGACCCGACTGTATCTATAGTATCATTGATCCTAGTAAGTGTTCGTGACAAGATCAAAACGAAAAAGTCGAATAAATAATTAAACAAACAAACAAATAAATACACTTCTTTTTCCATGCCTTGAGAATTATCTTTATCAATTATCTTCAGTAAATATGTATTGATTTATGTCATATAATAAAAAATAAATAAATCAACACAGAATCTTGGGAGTCTTCATTAAATGTTTTACGAATTTTGTGGTAAGCGCATATCTTGATGTTAAGTGTCTTATTTTGTTTGTTTGTTTATTTTTATTTGTTTATTTATATTGTTTTCATGTAAACATTGCATGAATACCATGCCTAAACCTTTTATAATATTTGGAAATGGTGGAGACTTCGGTGCTTTGTTTGTCTACCTAATTTAAAAAGGTGACAATTTTAGCGATTCTCTATTTCTTTTTTCTTATCTTTTTTTCGGTTTAAAAGATAAATCAAATATTTTTCTCTAAATCTGCTCAAAAACGATGATTTAGATTCCAGGTCAGTAAAATATCGTGAAACTTGTATGCATGCTAGTTCGTATTTTACTTTTTAATATAAACACTTATTTTTTTTTTGTAATTGTGTTGGTTAAATGTATAGATGATATGCACTCTAGTTTCAGAAACGCTGCTAGATTTCACTCTAATTGAGTTCGACGATGCCTTATTCATTATTAATACATAGGACTTTTTATTACCATAAGGTTGGGCTATTCCACTTGTCTGTATTGACACAGCGGTGCAAAGCTCAATCCGCTATACAAACTCTTCAGACGTTATAAAAATGCCACTTGAGAAATGCGCGTCTTTGTAATACTGCCTTGATACCTTTGTGTTATTTTAATGTGGTTAACACGATAAACAAATAAACAATTGAGGCCATCGAGACAAAAACAAAAATATACTTATATGAGAACAATCTTATCTGAAAATCATTCAGTCTATTCAATTAGTTGATAAGGCAGTCTATTAACATTTATCTTTTTCTACGATAGCAATCAAAGCTGATTGGTCAAGACATGGTTATTAAAGATACTGACTTGGCATCATATTCTGACACACTTAATTATTTCACGATGTATTCAGAAATTGATAGCTCAGCAACACAGTTAGAAAACATAACAGCTACAAGTTCTATCCATAATCGACATAGTCCGTCCTTAGATGATAAGTCACCAAGCTATTATTCAACAGGTTCACCGAATACATTTCAAAGACATGGTTCACAGTCTAGTTTATCTATGAGTCCACAAGATTACAATGATATACGTTCTCCAACTCGTCAAGAAGCATCATTTTTCTCACACACGTCACTATTTGATCCAACTTCTGTCCCAAACTCTGTGATGAATAGCTATCCAGGACAAACATTTGGTGTATTTGGATCACCAGGAAATTTACAACCAGTAGGAAACAATGTAACAATGCTCAATGGGTGTGGTATGGACATGAAATCATCATTAGAAATTAAAACTAATATTCAACCTCATCCATTCTATACACATGAAGTGATGCCACCAATGCATAATCAACTACCAAGTCCAAATTCACATCGTCCACCAATCACATCGTTGGGACTTACAAATATCCCATCATTTCCACTTGGATATCGACCCTACCCACAAGTAAATGAAATGTTTGCACCAGCAAAACAAGAATTCTTTATGCAATCACCATTCTATCCTGGATACCCAAACTACTGGTAAGAAGATACTTCACTGTTATAAATTAGCATTTTTTGATTTCTTTTCACATCCCACCGAATGTCGTTTTGATATTGTGAAATGACATTATTAAGACCGAGTGCCTTAAGTATCATGTAGTGGGGTAAAATAAGTGTCATTTTTAGGGCTTTTCGAAACTATTAACCTTTCCGTTCACTGGATTTGAAATAGTAACCACATTTTCAATTCTTAATGAAAAATACAGAATGTATGAATCCTAATGCTTCTATTTACTATATTTTTGTTACTTCCGCATACTCTCAAAAAAATTCATATATTCCAAGAGCTCAGGAAAACAATTTCCGAAATTGTATTTCATTCTAAATGGTTCCGTACATTTCACCCAAATCTATCATGATTACAGAAAACGTGTATTTATGTATATTATTTTACTGTTGTGGTCACGCTGAGACATCTCCTATTTATGTTCTTTTGTACCATCCTATTTCTGCTCTTTATAATTAGAAGTTTGACCTATGATGTATTATAATATAAGAAAGATGAGCACCGGAAACTTCTATACAATAATGTAGAAAGCACTTTTGGCAAACTGCCCAGTAATGTTTTGCCCTTTTTATATCTGTCCCGCAAACAAAAACATGTCCAAAGTCCGCAAAATAACCTTAGAACAACCTTTGAT
>JAUELI010161136.1:0-18840 GCA_031471325.1 Catablema vesicarium
GAACAACGTTTGGTCAAACGTTGTTCTGAGGTTATTTTGCGGACTTTGAACAGGTTTTTGCCCACTGGGTTGAGTTGTTTTATCATGGAAGTTTTTATACATCCATGGTTTTATATAACCCTAGAATTAGAGGAAGAAACTTAACCCTAGGATTGAGGGAGGATCCCATTGAAAATATTCTTATTGTTTTGTATTTGCGATCGCGTTTCCAAATGCTGTGTTCGAAATATAATGTTGTGCCGATAAGAACTAAATCGTTAAAAAATCAGATTTTGATTTGGTTTCATTTTTGATTGGATCTGTAGATCAAACGTTTTATATCGTTAATCCTCTCTTTCATAGACTGCTTGTTGTACAAACTTGTTCCCAAGACTCTCTCTTTGTAGTGACATGCGAAACATTTCAAATATGAGCCATTTACCTGTAACTACTTATACCCACGGTGGTGGCCTGAATATATGCTAAAAATCGCTCCATGTTATACTTAACATTTTCTACATGTTTTTTATTCTATAACCAGTCCAAATACGGAGCTATACGGGCTTTATGAAGGCATGTATACACCATAATACCGCGCAGTGATGATGATGGCAAAATTAGTTTCAACCTTTATATGCATGGGCTATTTTATGGACACTATGAGTCTACATATCCTAGCTATGAGTCTACTTATCCTACTTATCGGAAAATGATCCAGCCCTCGTCTGAAAGATATTAGGCAGTGCTTTTTGGAAAATTAGGATCTATATCACTAAAATCAGAAATAAATTGCTGATGTCAGCATATTTTTAACATACAAATTCCCTAAAAAACTGTTTCGTAACTTTAGAACCAGACTTTGAATTGCATAAAAAAGAATTTTAAAAACACGACGTCATAATATTTTTCGAATGTCGGCTGAATATGACGTCACATGACGGAAAAATAAAATCGTGACCAAGAGTTAGGATAAATGGTTTATAACTTGTTTTTATTAACCAAAAAACCGCTATTACGCAATAGTAAACATTTGAAACTGACTCCCATCTATCCCTGATCCCTGACCAGACGTCCAAATTACTTGAAATTTTCAGAAATAGAGTAAAACTATATTTTGTTCACTGAAAAGGTTCAGGCATTTTTTACCCCCTCATGCACAATAGGGTTAACTCGAGGTTATACATCTTCACTTGGCTGTAGAAATTCTCCATATATCTTTTAAATTATTTGTTTGTGTAAATAACTGTTATGACGTCATACTTTATTATCGTATAGGCTTCTCCTTGGAATTCATATGATTTTGCTATATTCACTGAGATTGATTGTTTTGATGATACTATGACTTTTTGTGACCACACACTTCAATTCTCTGCGCACAAAAAGCCTTTTAACGTCACAATCATAGCTTGCAGCATCGAGCTTGCAAAGACCACGTTCTCAGCATCATATTTTTCTTTCATTCAACGTAAATATCGTATCACGTGATAGGCTTTTCTATTTTTTAGAAATAGTAGAGAACTAAAATTAAAAAAATTTAGTTAGCAAGGTAAGAAAACTGATCAACGGTCGAGTTGTTTTTACGTCGAGTTGAATTTGTGCCGAGTTGATTTTGTGTGCGGACTTTGAACAGGTTTTTACCCACTGGGTATGTTTACAACATTGTTATTTTAGATCCATGGGAGTGGAACATCGATGCAACTAATAACGTATTAAGATTTATATGTCATTACTGTTACAGTAAAGCGAATAGTGGACATTTGTTTGATAAACACTCAATAAACCTAACTGGGAATCAACTGTGCCGTGCTCTAATATCAACATCTTTATTGGATAGTCTTCCAACAGATATTGCCTCCCTGTTAAAAGTTACTATATTACCAATGGCCGTAAAGGCAGGTAGGTACTATTTCCCTTTTCTCGAATTGTGGTGAGTTTAAATATTCTAATGTATTTTTATTCTACTATATTTCCCATAGCTTTTATCGATTCGTAAGAAAGAAACAAATCTTTTATTTCGTCGTCGTCCGTCTGTGTGTGTGTGTGTGTGGCTTGGGCAAATGTATAGAATCTAGGAACTCTTCACCAGACAGAGAGATCTAACAAAAATGTACTGCGCTTCTCTGGTAAAGAGATCAAATGTATAAGGCCCCTCCATCTTAATCTTAAAACAACGTTCCCATTAGGCACATCTAGTTTTTTCAACAATAAAACGACGTTTCTATGACGTCGACGTCAAAACGACGTCCCTTTAACGTTGAAAAGTCGTCATGTCCCGCAGGGTTACTTACTTTCTTTTGTTGTTGATACGTTTTAATATAACTATTATTTTAGCTCTGTCACGTGGTTTCAAAGAGGAAAATAAAAGATCAACTCAAGTTGAAAGAACTTTGAAAAAGGTAAATAGCAGCCAATATTTTACCCTTTTGATAAAATAAAAAATAAAAATTGACTTCGACGTGTTTGAATGAAAATAGAAAATATACTTAGCTCAAAATTTGGTCACAAAAATATTCGGTTAGTTTTTTCATAGTATTTAATTTGGAAAAATTGTTACTAACTACTATTATTTCGTTTCTACCCTGCATATAACGTTTGTGACGTCAAAAAACGTTGTTTTGACGTTATGACGTTTTTTACAGTAAAAAGACGTCAAATGTCAGTCTGTACCCTTTTTTCTCTAAATTTTAAATGAAATTTTCTTTTTTAATTAGTCTAATGAGGTCATTACAGAGAAAAGGCGAGGTATGTCTATTTAATTATTATGATATATTCAAAACCTGCAAACAAATAAATTTACTTCGAATCATTCTCAGAGTATGAAATACTACCGAATACGGTCCTGTATATTCCCGTATAAGGCAATACACAGTCAGTATACAGGAATATACGAGACCGTATTCGGCAGTATTTCACGCTGTGGAATTCTCACTGAAATTATCACTGGGGAAAAAGCAAGCTTGAGCAAAACAGCCCAGCCCATCCCATCCCATCACAATATGTTGAAACATTTAAACTTGATTTTTACGCATACGGTGTTTTTACGAGAGTATCAGTTATTCTTTTGTTTACACCGGCGCAAAAAAAAAAGGTTTTATTTTGTTTTGATCATGTTTTACGCGTGCATTAGCTGCGTAATCCCACAAAACGGGATTATGGAAGTTTATCTTCCTTTTCATTCAATCACTCATAGTCTCAACCCACATTACATTGAGTCACAGCACTGGCTGCTTGAATTGTATTTTTTCACAAAACATTTCTCAATTTCTCGTTAAATTTTAATGTTGCAAGTATAGTGATTTTCTTATTTGTCTCATAACATTTCAGAGATCATAAGTTACATCATCATGATAAATCAGCAACATAAAAATTATAAAACCATATGTGGAGAAGAGATTTTTGAGCTCAAATATATCTCCTCCACCAAGTTCTTCTTATTTAGATTCTCTCTTATACATCTTCGATCATACCCAGTAAACAAAAACCTGTTCAAAGTCTGCAAAATAACTGTAGAACAACGTTTGATCAAACGTTATATTCTAAGGTTATTTCGCGGACTTTGAACAGGTTTTTTTTTACTGGATACACACCAAAGTTTTGCTCTTAATTTTGTTCATGAAAATTGATTTTCGTATATAGCCTAACCCATTTTTGCCTAGTTACTAAGTCCATACTTTTTTCTTTCTTTAAAATCTGATGTTCAAAAATGTCAATATCCGATTAGAACGGGAAAAAGGACTAAAAATAAATAAATAAAAGAAGCAAAGAGACGGGATTCCTTGGCTAATCTCATTTATAATTCCAATTGATGCTCACCCCGCTACCCACCCCAAAATTAAGCTCCCTTAATAAATGCTCACGAGGTTCTTTACATCTCTTATTATTACAGTAAAGATTAAGAGCAGTGTTGTCCTTAAGGCATAGATACTTTAACTCACAAGCAAAATTCGCAAGGTGGCCGAGTTCCATGACTTCTTTCATATTTAAGAAAGATAGAAAAACTGTGCAGTATTGAAAACTTTGAAAACCTTCTCCTTATTTTGGCATTCACAGCGTGAAATACTACCGAATACAGTCCCATATAACCTAACCGGGAGTGTTTTACACTGTGATTGATATTGTTAGATTTCTTGAAAACCATCAAAACTTGAAGGTCGTCTTTTGAAATCTTCTTTCCGAGGCGTTTCAAAAAAGATTTGAGTCGGGGATATGTTTTGCTGCGTCTTTACGACAGAGGAATTCTACAAACATTCTACATTATTTAAACAACACAGTGTGAAATACTACCGAAAACGGTCCCGTATATTCCCGTATACGGACTGTGTATTGCCTTATAAGGCAATACACAGTCCGAATACGGGAATATACGGGACCGTTTTCGGTAGTATTTCACACTGGGCTACTTTCAATCGGAAATGTGGAGGAGGGCAAAATATATACCGTTAAATTCACTTATTTAAATTATTTATGGCCAACTCCCACTGACGTAATAGTTTTTGTGAATTTTTTTGAGAAAGTGGGTTGGTATATTGCTTTTTTCCATCTAAGATGTTCTTTATTTTTCATAATCTTTATTATAATGCAACCACAAACCTAATGGACGTCATAACGTCAAAACAATGTAATTTTGACGTTAAAACAACGATATGTGCCATAGGGAAGATGATTAGAAAATAATATATCTATTGGATTCAGACCTCATCATCATCATGTCGAGCTTGATTCATACCTATTCCCTCATATTGTTGGTGACATCGTGTTGTTCTACCAATATTTGCAACAGAATTTCCAACAGCAAAGCATGCTTTTAAGCATCCCAGTGGGTAAATACCTGTTCAAAGTCAGAAAAATAACGTTAGTGCAACGTTCATTCGAACGTTGCTCTAACGTTATTTTGCTGACTTTGAGCAAGTATTTGCCCACTGGGTAGTTATTTCATCACATGCCTCTCTTAAGCTCTGGTCTGTGAGTTATGGGAAATTGTTTTTATCATAACAAAATAAAAAACATGCGTGAAAGGTAATTGCTGTTTCACTGAAGATTTCTAAAATATTTTGCTACTTCAAATACATTACAAAATCTTTAGATAACATATGAATGGCTTTAATTACTTTAGAACACTTTTAAGTACTTGTTGTAAGCTTTTTTTATAACAGTTACTCGAGTTTCATAGGATTTAGCTTTTTTTGCAGTGTTTGTATTTTTCTATAGCTCGAAAAAGAGAAAATTAGTACTTTATGATAAATACTTTCAGTGAAATTTCAGGTTTCTTATGTGAATAACAGAATTTAATTGTGTTTTGGGAAATTCTAGCGTATGTATGATAAAATAGATACTTAAAAGTTATGACACTTAAAAAATCGGTTGAAAATATTTCGTGGGTGATGTGAGTAACCGTTCTGTTTTCCCTCCGCAGAACCTCCTCCCGATACAGCTTGCTTATTTTCAATATTGTTGACGTCACTGCTTTTAATCATAGGAACCTTAATTATCATCCTAATTATTACATTTATTCGAAATTTGAAGCTTATTTACCTTATCCTCTTAGCTTTAACTAATTTTTACCACAAATCGTGCTGTATTTATTAAGTAGTACATTGCGCAAAATCATGGCGTATCCATGCCCTTATAAAGTCCGTATAGTACCGAATTTAGACTGACCAGTTCAAATACGGTGCTATACGGGCTTTATAAGGGACTGGTCAGTCCAAATAAGGTGCTATACGGGCTTTATAAGGGAATGGATACGCAACGATTTTCCGCAGTAGTAACAATACAAACCACGAACATTTCCCGGAGATACTACCGTAGTGTAAAGTGGTATCAAAATTACTGCTTTTCGTAAATAATACCGTCCCAGTGGGCAAAAACCTGTTCAAAGTCCGCAAAATAACCTTAGAATAACGTTTGACCAAACCTTGTTCTAATTTTATTTTGAGGACTTTGAACAGGTTTTTGTTCACTGGGTATTAAACAAGTACATGTATAAACTTTGCAATGAGTTGTCTTGTCAACAATTTGTTTGTTGACGTTGTTGACGTTGTAAAATAGTTATTTATGTTCATTTTTAGAGTACGAAAGTGAAACGAAACGAAGTAGTTCAAAAAAAGTCGTTAAAACGGATAAAAGTAAACGAAAAACCTCTTACTTGAAAGGTGAAAAAGCAACTATAAGTAAAGAAATAAAGAGAGAACTATATTTTAACAACAATGATACAAGTGAAGAAGAAGATAGCTCTGATGATGACTATGAAGATGATGACGACGAGGGCGGATTACCCCCTGATGTAGCATCGATTATCGGAAATATTAAATGCGAAACTAAATTACAAGTAACAAATGCTGCTCTGCCGATGATTGAGAAAATTAACGCCATTGAGAAAGAATTGGGTCATTTCCAAGAAAAGCTCACTCAATACGATAGTGAATTAAACTCGTTGCAAATTATATCTGGAACATCCTTACACGACTCTGGTATGTTAAAATCCTTATAAATTCTTACTAATCATTGTGTGTGGAGGAGAGATATTTGAGCAGTGGTTCCGGTTCTATCACAGTGTGAAATACTGCTGAATACGGTCCCGTATATTCATTGATATACAGTATCTTCTCTCGAGTGATAGTGCTCAATTTGTATAAAGATCCGGTTCAAATATAAAGATGTACAGAAAACTGCGTTTGTTTTAGTACTTAAAGTTTCATAGACTAGAATGTAAGAGACGCTTGCTAGTCTAAAAGTTTCATGGCTTCGATCTTCTGCTAAAATACCCGTATATTCCCGTATACGGACTGCGTATTGCCTTATAAGACGGTAGTATTTTATACCGTGTATAGCTTAAAACATTGCTTAAATATCCCTCTTACACATTTTGTTTATTTCGTTTTACTGCAACTTCGTCGATTTGAAAATCGTGTCATGCAGAATCCGTCGTGCAACGTTAATACTCTATTATATAGTCGCATATACTGAATTTCTTGCAAATATAGACGATATTGTGTGATACATTAGGATTTTTCCTCTTCATCAGTATTTCAAACTTTTTTTTCTTCGTTTATTTGCAGAGACAATATAGAGGTCTTGATAATCCATAAAATATTGTTTTTCAAGAAAAATCAGGTGTAATTACCCCGTCGGCACATGACGTTATGTTAAAGTTAAAATAACATTGTTTTGACATTTCAACGTCAAAACGACGTTTTTTATGTGTTGTTTGACGTAAGGTTTGAAATGTTCTATATTTTTTCACAATCTCGATCCTAGCACTTCACCCAGTGGGCAAAAACCTGTTCAAAGTCCGCAAAGTAATCACGTTTGAGCCAACGTTATTCTAAGGTTATTTTGCGGACTTGAACAGGTTTTTGCCCACAGTGCCCACTGCACTGGGCATCTGTTAAGATACTTTCTTGAATCTAGGTTGTCATCCTACTTTTTACCACGTAATCTCGTTGTTATTTCGTTTTTCCTGTTGAGAATAAGGTGCTCATAAATATTAAAGTTTTTTATTTCGCAAAAAGTTGTAAGTTATTAAGCATATGTGGTTTGAGCGTTTGAGTGAGTGTTTATAAAAGCCCGACTCATACACGAGTGTGTCTAGTAGATGCATCTCTCATATTAACACTATAGTTTATCACTATTCTAGAGACTTCACAGACAATGAACGATTCAGATGAATCAGATGCAAACTGGATCGGTAAGTGTCTCTGTTAGTTATTTTTAGATAACATTATTGCACCTCTAACACCACTATGCGCTTAGATTAGCCTATATACATGTGTACTAGAGTTTTGAATACCTTACTTCCCTTAATTTTTCTGCTTCTCTAATTTTCGCGCTGCAAAAAGACGCGAAAATTATAGGAGCGCGAAAAAGGTCTTTTTGCGTGAAAGTGGTAAAAAAAATTAAAGTAGGTTTCTTTATTTTTTTTGACTCTAATCAATTACAATTGTTTCAACAGTAGTGTTTGCATTGTTCTTTTTCCTCTTCATTTCTTTTTACCTGTTCTACCTGTTTCTGGCTGTCCTGGATGATAAAATTTTCCTCGCTAATAAAACTTTCTGTGCTGAATACTGGATTTTTAGCATTTATTTGCTCTGGCTCGATGTAATATTCTTCGATGAAGGCTTTCATTTTGTTGAAAACTTCATAACTGCGCAAAAATTAAAGGTCGCGCGAATAGCATATTACCAAGGGTGCGCGAAAATTTGAGACGCGAAAATTTAAGGGGCGTGAAAATTGAGGGAAGTAAGCTACTGTAGCTGATTATTTTATTCTTCTTTTCTTATCCGTTACTTATTAAAATGAACCTCATTTCCCTCTTACAAGTCATACAATACTATCCCCACTTCCTCATTTCCCTCTTACAAGACAAGGTATTATTATCTTCACTGTATATATTTAAGAAGGCCGAGAAACTAAGCTATTTTCTTAGTTTATCCACCTTTTCAAAACAGAGGGGCACTCATTCTAATCAGTTCCCCTTTTTGTATTATAGGGGAACTTAAATAGGGTGTTCCACTCAAAACAATGTACCTAGGGTAATAGTATTTTATAAGGAGAGATTTTTTATAATTATTCATTAACTAATTTAAAAGATGAATACAGTATTATTCGAAGAAGCGCCCAACTTTTTTTAAGCAACCACTTTAAATAAGCATCCGTCTCAATTTTCCTAACAGTTAAATTAACGCCCATCCTTCTCAAGGGCCCGTATTCTATCAAGCACTACGTCTAGGTGGGCATTAAGCAACTACCTCTAGGTGGGCGTATAATTGAATTTAGTAATTTATTATAAAAGTAAAATTCCTTTCTATAGAATACTTTTATTTTCGTTCAAGTGTTGAAAATCTTCCTTTTCTTCGTGGACCAATTATTCATCAAGAATTGACCAATTCTTCATTAAGAATTCTTGCACGTTTGTGCGTTTGTGTGAACATCGGTAAATTTCTAAAACTCTTTTCATAAACGCTCGAATAAGCGCCCTTCCAAAAAATCCAGGTGTATATTGTAAGCCTCGTACCCAGTGCTCTTTCTATCGTTTTTATACAACATTTTAAAAAAGGGGGAGAGATTCTGGGCACGAGTTGGTATATTGTCCCTTGACTGTCGGTATTATGAATTCATTTGTGTCATTAGATTGGAATGGGCATGGCCTTCTACAATTTATACAAATATGTTTGCAAGATTCCAGGTATAAACACGTGGTCAAATGGACCAATCAAACTAAAGAGTTTGAAATTGTGGATTTAGCAAAGCTAGCAGATATGTGGGGACGCGAAAAGAAGAAGGCTGGGATGACGAAAAGAAAACTTAATAGAAGCTTATCGTACTTGGTTAAAGTGAAAAAACAATTGATTAAGTCCAATAAATCAATGTATACATTGGTCAATGAAAATCAAGTTGCAAACAAAACAACACGTGGCACTAGACGAAGAGATTCTTCCTCATCTAACGATAGCAACACTTCGTCTGACGCCTCCAAAATTGTACAAATGAACGTAAAAAAGTTTGTCAATGTTTTGACTGGAGTAAGCGAGGAACAGATTCCTGTTACTTCATTTTTGAATCAAAATATTGGAAATGGATTTATGGATTCAATGTTAAAACATGATTCAATGGATCGTATGTTCCGAAAGCGAGACGCAAATAATACCCCAGTTAGTCCGATGGCGCCTCGATTACCCATGTTTCAGAATACCATAAATAAAACTGTAAGAAATCCAATGCCATTGGGCGGATACACGCCGGCAAGAAACCCTCACAATGTTCAGTTATCTGATAGTTTGTTTTGTATGTCAGCAAATAAATCTCAAAAATTATCTAACGATACAAATCTAGAAGAGAAACTTTATCGTAAGTTGATCAAAACCTCAACATTAGACAGTTTTCTTCCACCTTCTTACAGTAGTTCTTCGACAGGATCAAGCCCGTACCATACACACAGTAACTTATCTACACCATGTTTATCGTATCCAAGTTCCCCTATTGATAGTACAGTAAGCTCTCCAGTTGATGAAAGTCCTTCTGCTTACCAGGAAAGGGCTTCTTCAAACAAGCAAGCGGTTATAAAAACTGAAAGTTTCGATAATATTGGATATGCTTTAAGAGCTACCATGGAAACAAACACTGACTTTAATGTTGGTATTTTCTATGCGACCGATACAAATAGCGTAGCAACACCGACAAATATAAGTTACCAAAATACTTTGTCATTTACTTCATCAAGTCAAACAGGTTCATGTAACAACGACATTGATTTAGATGAAGATTTATCCTCCATTGATCCTGGTTACTTCCCTTTAAATCAACAGAAATACTCAGAAGAAGCTTCCAGTCAAAATGAATTCTCAAGCCAAACTGTTGATCAATATGAAGAATTACTCGATACATATCTCAATGTTTAACCATGTTTATCAAATCTTTGTACATTCAAAACAAACTCGACAAGAAAACTTGACCAGAACGTTAGAGATACTGGAAACACCTAATATTCACGCAAGTGTAGCAGATTGAGTTTTACTACGATAGGATTAGAAATTAACACAGCGTGAAATACTACCGAATACGGTCTCGTATATTCCCGTATACGGGTGATAAAGCACCTATTATCGTGATTACGATTATTTGGCCGATTTGTAATCAAACGAAACCGCAGATACATTTTTGTCTTTTAAGGATAAATAGAAGATGATTCAAGTGGTTGTAATTACAAATGATGGATGTTTGGTTTCTTAACCTTCTTCAACTTCGTTTACAGGGCTTTTTCTCCTTGCAAGAGAGAAAAAGCCATGGGAACGAGCTTGAACTTTCTTCAGAATGGTGAAAACCCTCTGATTTTTATTGTAATATCACTAATTATTTGGTTGTTTAGGGAGTCAGTTTTTTATGAAACTTGAATATTCTAATGAGTTGATTCAATTGATATACCCCCTGGATACTGTTGTATTTCAAAATAATTCCGGGGGTATCTCACCATACTAACGAAGGTTCTGAAATTTCTTCATCATGATGAATAAATTCGTAACGTATCATTCCATTTTGAAGAAGATTTCTTGCGTGGAAGTTTGTGAATTAAAAACTAATATTCCAACAATATAGCACCAGATTTGAATTCCTTATCAAAAATTATGCCTTGGCTGGAAAGGGTGAAATATCAGATTTTTGGAATTATGGAAAACTAGTTTCTAGATGACAAGAAAATATAATTTTTTAAACTTCAAAATCTTATTCAAACATCGCTTGGTTTCGAAAGTTGCATGTTTGTTCTATTTTTGGCAAAGATTATGAATTTCCAATGAAAAATAATTAATTATTTTGTGACGTCATAATTATACAACTTGGGTAGCTTGTATTTGTTTGTTGACGTCAGAATGACGTTGTTTTGACGCCATTAGCATTCAATCGTTCCATTGACGTTGAAAATGATGTATTTGAAGGTATTTGTTAAATTGAAGGTACCCCGTAAAATATTATCAATCAGTGTTTTAAAAAATAGACCTTTCTGCAAGACTGGATGAAGAGCTGATAGCTATGTGGAGGAGTATTCTCAAATATAGATTCGGGTTTATACTCAAAAATCTCTCCTCCACATTTGAAATTTGAAAATAGTAATTGAAAATTTTTGCAGAATACACCTTATAACAACTCCGACGGTTTTAGTTTCGTGTCAAAAATAGTGTCTTCGTGCCTTTTTGTGCGCGAAAAAAATGAGCAACAATCGGGTTCATCTTCCACGTATTACCTAATATTTATATGTTACGCGTGTATTTGTCTATTTTACAGACCCCATTTCCCGAACCTATAAAAGAGACGCTTGCTAGTCTAGTGGATGATGAACCTGCTTGTTGCTCAATTTTTTCGTGCCAAAAAAGCATGAAGTCATTATTTTCAATACGAAACTTGAACGTCAAATTCTCCGGAATTGTAATAAAGTTTATTTGAAATAGCATTTGTTTATTAATATCTTATTTTTGTTATTTTGCTTATAATGTTATACCAGATTATACCTAGTCATGAGTCTTGTGACTATGTTTATACCTAACAAAAAAACTAAATGCACATTAGTTCTTCGGAATCTATTCTAGAACGAATATCTCTCCTCCACATTTGATATTTACCGTTATATCCGGCCATAATTATACCCAGTGGACAAAACGTTGTTCTAAGGTTATTTTGCAGACTTAAACAGGTTTTGCCCATTGGGTGATATGTTTTGCTGATCATGCGATGTTTGAAGAAAACTAATCATCTTTTACAATGATACTAGCCTAGTTAAATAAGCCATTACTCTTTTTCTTTCTCTAAAATATGATGTTGATACTTTTGGAGAAAAGTTAAATCAAAACTATATTCAAAATATCAATAACCGATTAAAATATTTGAAAGAGGAAAGAGACTGGGATCCTGTCTACAAAGATACCTGCTTTGGGCCTTGGTTATACGAGCCCACTTGCCAAACTGGCTCGCTTAATGAGATTTCGCTCAATGTGTTTCCGTCGTCACTTCATATTTCGTCTGTTTCGAGATCTCGGTTTCTTTAGACGAGATCTTGGGAAACGAAATGAATATTTTCTCATATAAACACTCCAGCTGGTTTTGAACAAAGTGCACATGCGCAGTTAATATACATTACCAAAATCAAAATTGCTGACGAGAATAAATCGAATATTCGAAAATGCCAGGCTCGAAAAACCCATATAAACACGAACTTGAATGCATTCCACCAACCGAGATCCTTGATATAAACAGACCTTCAGTCTTCAGTACTGATGAACACTGTCATTACAAAGTCCTACGAAAGAGTTGTTGGGTGATGGTACAAACATTCACCATGTTTATCGAATATGTGTTGCTTAGTTAATTAGTGCTATCATTAGCTTTTCGAAATACTCAAATTCGATTGGTTAATGACAACGAAATATTTACCATATTTTTTTAAAAATGAGTGCAAAATCTTGTTATTGTTCTGCGGCTTTAGCCGACAGAACTTTAATTTGGGTTCTGTGTGTACGCTTTCTCCATTTTTGGTGACGTCAGGCTAATTCATCAAACACAGTCTAAGATGCGGCATTAATGGCCACACGGACGTACATATTATTAATATTTTTTGAACAAATTTTTTCTTGAGAAGAGTGACCATGATTTGCTGAGTCCGTAGAAAGATGAGCGGAAAAGTATGGATGCTGTTTTTGACTGTGTTTGTTGCGATTTGCCCCTATAATTTACTCTGTATAGCCTTCGCTGTCTGGCATATATGTTACTGCATTAGCTTGTATATTTTACTTTGTTTATAATGATCTGATCTTCGATTGGAATTTGCTTAAAATCCTACGAATAAAGAAGACTTTCCCCCACTCCTCACCACAAAATATAAGACAAAAAGTTCATCATCATCATGATGGAGATTGAGACTTTCTACTATATCCCCTGCCTCTACCCCCCTTACTTAGTACCTTCTTCTGTCTGGAATATGTAGCTACAAGCTTTGTTTTGTGTGCTGGAGGAGAGAGCTAGCTATTTTTGATTTTCCTTGTTTGTTTGTTTGTGGTCTGCTTGTTTTTCATTTCTCTGACTTGTCTTTTTTGTACATGATGTGCTGGTTTTCTACTATACCGTTATGCATTTTATTTGCTCAATAATATAGATGAGAGGAAAGACTGCTTCCCCCTCAAAACAAAAATATGTCCAAAAAGCAAAATGGAAATATATACTGTAACAGTATTGATTTTGCACCTTCGTTTGATACAACGGTCTATAAACATTGCTCGATTTTTTTCGTTCGAGAGAAATCAAAACATAGTTCCAAAAAATAGAACTGACGCATGTGCAATCGATCGATCAATCAAACAACAACAACATACGACCTGGGAAAAATGAGGCGAAGAAAAAACATTCATATTTTC
Source organism: Catablema vesicarium (assembly GCA_031471325.1). Taxonomy (NCBI): domain Eukaryota; kingdom Metazoa; phylum Cnidaria; class Hydrozoa; order Anthoathecata; family Pandeidae; genus Catablema; species Catablema vesicarium. The sequence goes on from JAUELI010161136.1 coordinate 13,875, forward strand.
ATCATGAAAGGATATACCGATGCGAAGTGAATCCTTTTTTTTCTAAATTAATAGTAATGTACATACATGTAAACACACCACCACACATGTTTCGTGACGTTAGAACTTATATATGCTCAAGCAGAAAAAAAGCCAGAAAAGTTTAGCTAGCTACCTACCTACGATCTTTCATCATATCTCCCTACCTTTTAAACTTTATCATAATGGTAAAACATTTAAAAGTAGGAAGGCAGTTCTCTAACATAAATAAAAATGAAATATCAGTTATCAATTTATATTGAAATTTTATCGTTACTTTCTTGTCCAAACGACATCCACTAGCAATTCGATTAAACTAGAAACTTTTCAGGTATTCTTGAATAGTTTGGGAAGCTAAAAGTGCCTGGCGTTCCAGCATTTTATCATATTAAGAGCCAGCAAATCTAAATTCGAAACATTTTTTTCGGAGGTTCTTCTCCAGACGCCATTCATTTTTATATGGACGGTCGTCGTAAGATCGCCCTCGTGTTGTCATTTCTATTCTTCCCTTTGCAAAGCGCGGCCCAGCGAAAAAATCGAGCAATGTTTATAGACCATAGTATCAAACGAAGGTCTATAAATGTAGGCTATGATTTTGTCTGTAGTGGTCAAAATAAAATATAGCTATCCCTCTCTGCTTCTATTTCTGAGAAACTTTCATGGCAAATAAACTTTTGGAATTAACTTTTGTGTTTGGCTATGTGTGTAAGGGACGACGTCCATACACCCAAGCTTGCCATGCTCATCGGCCCAGGGCCGATAAGCCTTTAATCTGCCACCGACGTTGTTATCGGCACAACAAAAAAAGCTTGAACTACTTTATGAAAACTTATTGTATCAACAATATTTTTTCTTCGCTCACGCTACCTTCGCTGCCTTACAAGTGCCATTTTGAATTTTGAATTTGCCAGGAGAACTTTGTGTTAAAGGGATTCCTGCATCATAATCAAGACGTCCTTTGCTTACCCATATTAGTAAGACACTACCAAACCGACTTTAGCTACATTTAATCGGTTAGAAGGACATTAGACTCGATAAAAAATTCACATTGATTCGTCGTATTTATGTCTCAACGCAGCCGCCATTTATTTACAATGTTTTTGAAGAGTTGAATCCGGCGCCAAAACTCACATAACTTAATCCAAGTTGGCGAGTGAGGCGAAAACCAAAAAAATATTACAGTCAGGCGCTATACACCAAGTCATTTTATTTTGTTTTTTTCACGTGTGCCGAGCGGATAAGTCATCAGATTCAGTCGCAAGGTTCCGGGTTCGAGACCCAGCAGAACCAAAAATTTCCGCCAAGACAGTCAACTGGATCCTTGGAGTCACAGGATCCCTAAGTCCCTGAAGTGCAAATTGGGCTACGAGTGACGACCCTAGCCGACATTACAGTCTAATGGGGAGGACGAACGTTCAAAACCGCATAAGGCAAGCCCCTCACCGAAAGGGTGAGCCAAAACATGCATTAAAAAAAAAAAAAAAAAACGTGTGATTTGTGATTTTCAGAGCGATTTTTCTTGATCAAAAGCTATATTCTCACTAAGCTATATTGCCAATAATTTCTCCTAGTTTGCTGGACCCGTTTGGCTCTTTTTTTCTCTTACACAGAGCTTAAATGATGGCCTGTAGCTGCCCAATGCAGCAAAAACTTCAAAAAGTAAGTACAAGGGAGTGTTAGTTATATTTTCCGCGGAATAAGCGAATTTTTAGAACAACATTGATTTCTCAAGATGGTTGATACTTTGTAGGATACAATAAATGTGAAACAACCTATGTTAGTCCCCTTTTTTGTATACATAAAGAACTTTTAATATCTACCGCCCACTAATTAGTACCACGCTCGGGTTTTCCAACTTCTACCTTACGTCACAACCGTAAATGGATTTCAACTAACGGTTTTTATTTTAATCGCGACAAGAAAGCGAACGGCCTTCGAGGCTGGCGAACTCAAATTTCGAAAATTGCGGTTTCTAGTATAGTACCTATAAATTATAAGTAAATAGTGGGACAGGTATATTTTATATGTTTGTCTATGCTTGAGTAGATACATTTGATATCATTTTTCATGCAGGAATCCCTTTAACTTTCACAAAGACACACTCGGACCGTCTCAGGAGCGTATGTCTTGCGAAAGTTACACCAAGTTCTTCCAGCAAATTCAAAATTCAAAATGGCGCCAGCGAGAAGAAGAAAATAATATTGTTCGATACAATAAATAATCAAAGGTACTGTAAATACAAACTGGCCACGCTTATCGGCCAGAACAAATACCTACCTACCTACTTCCGACCCAGGGCCGATAAGCGTGGCAAGCTTGGGTATGGACGTCGTCCCTAAGTTTCGCAGCAATATTGTAACTTTTGTGGTTTGCAATGGTTTGGACATTTCACGGAAAAAAACTTTAGCGTTTACCATATATCAGGGGGAACGCCTAAAACGCTGTTGTACAGTATCGAACAAACTTTCGACTGGCAAATTCAAAATTTTAATAAGGATTCTATTGTTTTTGTGCTTACTTTATTTTTTATCGGCGTTCGCAATAATTTTGACATTTCACGAGAATAACTGTTTTAAACTAACCTAATTTCTTCATTTTGCCTTTTCCTACAGTAAATGCGGTTGCTTTTTTTGCGATTTGGTCTTGTTTTATTTCCAACTGCCTCTGTCTCGGCTCTTAAAAAATTTTGCTTGCAAACCCAGGGTTCTTTTTTATTTGATTCTCATTGCCGAAATAGTCATTGGATTTTCTGTTTTAATGTAGTTCTAAGGTAATACTCCTTGCAAGGCTGTTTCTAATACACTTGAAATTTATGAAATTTATGATTTTCCAAAAGATATTAGAAGATTAGAAAGAGTTCTAATAGCTAGACGACTACTTTTCAAAAAAATACATATTACATATATTAGTTTTTTATTAGCCACTTCATCAAAGTTCTGCTTTTTTCATTTTACTCGAATGCTTTACCTATATTTTGTGTTCTAAAGTAACAAATTTAATGGCGGAAAAATACTGTAAGATCATGAAAGAAAACAGTTAACATTTTATGTTATTGAAATTTCTACTGGACTGCTATTACTTCTTGAAAAATTTGTAAATTCATCAAAATTGCGAAATGTTGTGAAGTCTTACTCATTCGCCATTGACAAAATATAATATTTTGCCTAACTTGCCACAGAACCTCCTGCCGGCACGGCTGGTTTATTTTTAATGAGTTCGGTGCAAAATCTTGTTATTTTTTTCTGATTGGTTAAAACTAAAATCTGAGGCTTGTGATAGGTTCGAGTCAATAACAAGAATAGTAGCACAACGTTTTCAAGAAACCTTACACTCCTTCACGATGATTTTCATATAAGGGAGAGTCTGCAGCACATATTTAAAAAACATCTATGTAGAAGCGTTTCTTGAAATTGACAAGCTAGAAGTATGGACGTATACGTCCATGCTATATGTTTCAACATCTAAATGTTTTTAAACTGTGAAAGTTTTTATAAAAAAAATAAACTGTTATGTTCAGAACCTTTGCGATTAATCAAGGGGCTAATGATAAACTTGTTATAGCACTCTTCTTGCTCGAAAAATATGGCAAATATATTTTTCTCGTTGTTTATATTTTCTTTATATTTTACTCGCCTAAAGGTTCGTAAAATATTGGAAAATATAAACAACTCGAAAAATATTTGCCATATTTTTCTTGCATCGTGCGATAACATGTACTTATTTGAACTATTGTTTTGTGAGTACTAAAAGCAGAAAGTAATGACGTCATAATTTGTTCTTTTGTTCAAGTATTATCGTTTGTCTCAGTAACCTTTTCAGAAGCATACTCCAAGTAAGGTCAAAAAACTTGTCACTCCGTTGATTGATTGTCCCTCCTTTTTAATGAGATATTTTGAAAATATTTTCCAGTTTTCGACGCTACAAGATCGTTTCCATGACTGTAACCAAACGTTCAGTGCCAAAAAAGATCGTATATCACTGTGCAAAGTCATCAACTTTCTCGCTTCCTATCAGTCGTATTTAATTATTAGCTCAGTTTTTTCCGCCTAAGCAGGAAAAAAACTATTAATGAAACAATTGTCTAAGCAGCTTGTTTTTTAGGATCTGAAAAGGAGTGGAGGCCTAAGCGTAAATAGTGTGAGATGAAAGCTGCTCATTGAGAAATAGAATTCGAATGGGATTAATCACAACATTATACATTCTTCAAAAATATCACCAAACGTTGAAAATATATTATGACAATTATATTTCTTATTTGCATAAAAGTAAGTCGCAACAGATAATGACATTGTACCGGGTAGACCAGGATGACGTGATTTTGAAGACGGTTTCAATTAAGTCAGAAATATTAAACTTTTGAATCCCGAGGGGTCCATGTAACCCCATAAAATAAATAAGCAAACGATTAGCTTTTTTGGGTTTTTTGATAAAGTTATGCACCATGGCGAAATTCGTGTCATTTTTTACGCAAAGGAATTTTTGTGCTCCTTTTTCCATGTTATGTTTGCAGAATACTAAGGCTATAGAATATGTAAAGCTGGAGACTATTTCTGGTGGCTAAAGAACATTTTTGACAGCCCCATCTGTCATTTCGAAAAATTCTCCGGCAGCAAAAACCCATGGCAACTACCGTAATGCATCGATAAAACGCCTCCCTTCTTTCGAACGCCCCCCTTAAAGACAAAAATAATAAATAAACGCCTCCCTCTTTTAAACGCCCCCTCTCTAGAGGGGCGTTTATTTGAAACAGCAGCAATCCTCACCTAACAGCAATAGTAGTAGTGTACTAGGAACGAGGAACACAACTCTTTTTGGTCTAAAAATAAGACTTTTGTTCAAAAACGGTTCCTTCCTCACTGGAAGTTCCATTATATTGACTGTTGATTCCATTATAGTTTGGTTTTTATTTGTTCTTCTGACTACTAATGATTTGCAATTCTTATATCTT
>JAUELI010161246.1:0-11897 GCA_031471325.1 Catablema vesicarium
ACGTCAGAACTCGTTGAAACATTTCTGTAATGGCGGCAAATATTTTTTCCAATATATTGTAAGTTTTTGACATTTAATTTTTTTTTTTGCTAGAATTTTATTTTAAAAATGAAAATGAAAAACTTAAAAATAAAATATCCAAAAAAAAATTTGGGCTTAATTTCCCTTTATTAGCATTTTATCAAGTGTTCCAATATACAACAAATAAATAAATGGTCTTTTGAGAGTGTATGATGTTGTTCTTCTACTAACTTTACTGTGGATGTATCTAAAAAAAGTTTATTAAACTGGAAATTGTGGTGTACAATTGAATAATAATGTAGTCTTTAGAACAAATTCTTGTTAGGAGATGTATTATTAATTATTTTGTGTTAATTTTAGCATTATTAATCATTATTTTTATTCACATTCAAAAACAGGGTTTTTTATTATGTAGGCACTTTTGTTCATATAACATTATAATAGTGGTGATGCTTTAACAATCTTCAAATTTATTTATTTTTCTTGCAGTATGAAATCGTCACTAAGTTTGTTTCACAAACATGAACTAAAAATTTGTTGGATTTTTAAGTTTTTTTTACTATGTGAGAAACATGTTGTCATTTTTTAATTGTTGTTTTTTAATGATGGCCTCTAACACACTTATCATAGAAGAGTCAATCATTTTCTTATATAAATAAATGTTTATTATTGATTTTTGAATTAGTGGAATTGCTGAATATTTTCTTATACTTCTAACTATTACCTAAATTTTGAATGTAATGTTTCATATAGTTTTCCATTATCATAATTTTTGTTTTATAGTCACCTTCTCTGAGGGAATTGCTTCTCCCAAGGGTGAAGCTACTTCCAAAGGGGAGTAACTACCCATACTAGATTGTATTATCCATCTAACAATGTAGTTAAAAAACCTCAATCAGATTCAATTTATCTGAGTTACCAGGAAAACATGCTGGCTCTCACGACCTGGATTTGAACTGGAGACCTCCAGATTCTTGAGCAATGCCCTCAACCCTGATTTTAAACCTATGAATCTATCATGATTTGATGACATCTATCTATTATGTTGTGAAAGTGATTCTAGGTCAAACTGTTTTTATTTTGAAATATATGTACTACTTTAAGGGGATTAATGTTCGCGAGGATTGAAGTTCGCGGATGAGCCTATCCGCGAAATTTGGATATTTCGCGGGGATTTAATTTCGTGGATGGGCTATTTTCAAAAATTTTGCGGATTATAGATGCAAAATATATTCTTTTTTTTTTAGTTGATTTTGAAGAAAAACATAGTATAAATACCAAATTATAAATTTTTTTTCGTTGAATGAAGATGTATATCCATTATTTTACTCTAAATATAAGATGACATGTTTTATTTTATGTTTAGTTCGAGGTTTTTGCTACATTTTTGTAAAATTTTGCGAATTTAGTGTTTTTTTCATTTTTTTTGCGGGGATTTAATTTCGCGGATGACGACATTGTGGATTTTCGTTTGGATTTAATTTCGCTGAATTTCGCGAATGAGGTCAAAATCCGCGAAATCCGCAAACTTTAATCCCCGCGAACTTTATTCCCCTTGAAGTAGATATAAACAGCATTATTTTCATGGTGTATAAGGCTTGATCACGAAGGCAGGAATGTAATTTGTCAGTAATGTTTCAACCTGATTACTCATTGGTCTTTCTTGTATGTTATTTGTTTTTGAATGTCAAATTTAAAATAATTTTCAGCCATTGAAAATAGGTTGTCTAATAATTATATCTCTCTGAGATTTTCTTTCCTTAGTAGTTATAAAAATGAAATTACGAATAAAATACAAAAGTACAAGAAATCAAGTGGAAATACAGGATACAGAGACCTTTGCTCATTTAGTAGAGAAATGTCAAGTTTTTGCTACTGATGGGTAAGTTTTTAGTGAGAAATGTTTGGTAATCTAAAATATTCATATTTTGTTTGTCTTATCTTCACAACAGTTTTTATAGCCTCACATTCAATTCTCTTTATCTCCTCAACTGCTTGCTAATTTTCGTGGTAGTTTAGGCTATTATCTTAGTTGTTTCCCTTTGTTTGTTTGTTTATAGTGAAATTTCTACTTGCTTGCTCAATCATTAATATTTTTGTTTTTCATAGGAATTGGTACCTTTCTTTGAATGGTTTAGATGAAATAGAAGCATCTTCTGGTAGTAGTATTAGCAGTATTGGTTTGGTATCAGGTGATATGGTACATGTAGTTGAAAGGGAAGTTAGCGTTGGCAATGATTTGATTACACAACTACTACAAATGGGCTTTGATAAAGTAAGTGATTTGAATTTTTGCTTCATTATTGTTTTAAACTGTATATGATTCGGCTAGTTTCTATTTTCAGCTTTCAATTATGTGTGAATGTTCATTTTTTATGTATATGCTTAACATTACATGATTTCGTGTTGCTAATAGATTAATCAAGTAAATCAATCAGGGAAAAATAATAAGCACTTTGGACAAAGGCGAATTATTCTCTTTCTAAAAGTTTGATGGGCTATCAAAACAATCTTATAATAGCTACAAAAGCACAACTATGTTTATTTTCTTAGAACCCTGTTGAAAAAGTTGTGCAGACGTTTGGTGCTTCAAGCCTAAACGATGCTATTGAATTGCTTAGTATGCTTGGATCAACTTCAAATAATGAGCCTGTAAGCCATCCATCACCAACTGCTATATCTAATACAACAATGTCTGATGTGGAAACCGATTGTAAAAATGACAATATAATGGACTTAGATAGTAAACAAGAGAATAGCGGTGCATCTGCTTCAAATCAAGTAGTAACTGCAATTACTAAGGAAAACCATCTTCGAATGCCTCCATTATTTTTACAAGATGGAATTACAGAGAGTTTTCATGATTTGTTGAAGCAAGTCAAATGTGATAAAGGGGCTGATTACTTATGTTTATTTATACATGGCTTAGTAACAGAAGCTGGTTTTACAGTCCAGGTTAGTATGAAAAAAGCTATTGTGGAAAACGGTTTAGCATTGTTTTTCTGAAATATTACTCATTTATTTGGAGTTAGTTATGACTGTGGTTTAGTGCTAAACATAATGGTCAATATTGGGAAATATCTGTTATAAAAATATTGTAAATTAGAAAGTATCTGGTATAAAATGGTTAATAGTGGAAAACAGAACCTTCTGTGTATATAGTCCTGAGTAAAGTATTATAGAATCAACTGCTGACAAAAAATGGATAGTTTTTTCTAGTAACTCTGATAACTTCTATTATAGTCTTCCAATTCAGATAATATGATACAGAGTGACGACCAAGCTACTTCAAATAGACATTCAGTTGCTCAGTTACCAGACAACTGGAAGAATTCTGCTATGGGCTTGTATCGATTGAATTATAAACACAGAAGTACAGATAATATGTGTTGCTGTATCACTGCTACTGTTACTGGTTCATCGATGCTTGTGTCTGGTACGTCTTATTTTATAAAACTTTGTGCATGTGCCAGCATAATTGTGAAGTACTCAACCATGTTAAAGAGGGGTAAACCATTGGAATCAAACGTGCCGGTGGTTATTTTGTTAATTTTGATATGCTTAATCAGCATTTAATTGAAAATTTAATGACGTCATAGAGGAATTTCAATGAAAAAATGCTGATTAAGCATACCAGAGAGAACAAAAAACCCACCGACACGTTTGATTCCAATAAAACTTGATATGGAGGATCTAAAATAAATAATATCGACCTTCAACAATGCTATTTAGCCATGCGAGATGACAAAAAACAGATTTTTAGGGGTTTTTGGGTCAATTTTGGATGATGACGTCAGAATTTTTGAAAAAATTATTTTTTTCTGAAATTTTTCATGGTTAATTTACTTAAAAACAAACAATTTTTCCGTAAGAATTATAATGGCTTCATAACCCATACTGATAAAAACGTACAATTTCCGTCTTCTAAAAGCATCCTTAACTTGGTTGAGTAGGAACACTTGGGGGGGGGGGGGGGGGAACGGAGGGGGGAGGGAAGAAGTAGAGGTCACTATCAAAAGGAGATGATAAACATTTTATGGTTTTTTATGTTTTAAAAATTATCAACCACTTCATTCATTTAATGTTTTGATAAATAAATTTTCTTTTATCTAGGTACACTTGATGAAGAAGATAGTGATGCTTACCAAATAAAGTTTAAGATATCTGACTATGTAAATATATCTGAACTTTCTTCAGGTAATAGTGACGCCTGGTTTCTACTGTTGATATACTCCCATATCACCCTATATTACTTTCAAACAGAGCCTTGTGTCTACTGTTGATATTTATAAGTATTTACAATAACTCCCACATCAGCCTATTACTTTCAAACAGAGCTATGTTTTTCTAACATTTCTAATGATTTGTTCTATTATTTGTTTATAATTTTGTACTTGATTCATTTTTGCATTCATTTTGTCTTTTCTAGGTTCTGCGCACCTTATTTATCGCAATCATAGTAAGCTTTCACACAAGATTAAAGATACCATCACAACAAAAATCATTAATGAAATAAGATCAAGTAAGCCAATCTCTCTAGAATACAGTACACACATGTAGTGGTACTAAAGTGCTAGTATTTGTTATATGCGTATTCCGACTGGATAAAATATACAAATTGAATAACAAATTGCAATCATGTAGATGCAATTATGACAAATTTTCTCTATCAACTTTTCAGATAAATGATACAGCACATTGTGTAGTCATCTTTCATAGTTCTCGCTAATTTCTATTTTTTCTTTCAACCAAAACCATTTCAAATTGAAAGGATTTTTTCAATAACATTTCTTCAACTCGTTAAAAGTATTCCTCCCTTCAAGTTAAGTTGTGTTTTATCTCTCTTATTAGAACTTGGATTGAACGGTGGTACATTGGGATTGAATGGTGGTATATTGGGATTGATTACTTTGCCATTAGAAATCCAGGTATGAATATAATTATTTCCAATAACCATCTTTTTGACCATATCAATTAACCATCAACATTACTTGTAACGGTTAACTATAACCGTAAACATGAACTATTAGCCACAACTAAAACCATTATATAAAACGGTCAATTTATTCTTAATTGCCATTGTTAAACAAGAATAACCATAATTGCTACCTGTTAACCAAGAATAACTATAATCGCTAACCTCGGTCTCAAACCATAACCATAATCTATTGCTACTATAGCCCTCAAACCAATAACCAATTATTAACCAGCAATCAAAACCCATAAACCATATTCTTTTAGACGAATTTATTAATCCATTGGGTGGTTTTTTCGTAATTTTTAATATTTTTATTTGACTTACACACCATGACTTACACCCTCTGTAGTTCAATCTTTTTGTCCTCTAGAAATAACAGTATAGTCTCGATCATTAGGCTGTTGATTTTAATGATTATATTATAAATACGCGCCCAACATAACTGTTGGATAAATAGGTGAATGGCTGGTTTGCACAGGTTACTGTGAGAAAACCTGAAACATACTTGACTTGACTTACTTGACTTATGAGCACACTCCGCTTGAGAGCTTCGCCACATTCTTGTAAATACATTTTTTCCGTTTCCCACGGTCTTTGGCAATCCTTTTCGAGGTAAGCAACGGTAGATCTGTGTCTTTTCGGATTTGATCTGCCCAGCGTTTAGGAGGTCGGCCTCTTGGACGTGGTTTAGTAAAATCGTTTTTGTAAATTTTTTTGACGTAACTAGATTCGGGTAGGCGGTTGACATGCCCGAACCACATTAATCTTTTTTTCCTTATAATGTCTGTAATTGATCGAACAATTGTTAGTTCATTTTTGACTTTTGTATTTCGTACTCTGTCGCGTAGTGTAACACCAAGTATTGTTCTTAAACAAAAGTTTTCAAACATAGGCTAAAAGATCATATTATTTTTTGTTGCCAAAATTCATAAATGATCCGTAATTTATCTATTCTAAATATTAAATTCAACATTGTAAATTTATGAAATAGAATATGAGCTTCTGTTAAAACATAGAAATTTGCTCGCAACTAAGGTTGTTCCGCCCATAAAATACTCATGGAAACGTAAATGGAAAAATGTGCAACAGGTTGTGTTAATAAAATGTATCATCCTCAGAAGCTTCATGTATGTTATTTAAATTCATGAAAAATAGTTGTACTAAATTTTTACAGTTACCAATTTGTTTGTTTCAGCTACGAATATTGTGTTACCTGGATGTTGTTAGTATTTCTCGTTTATCAAGAGTAGCACGTGATATTGCTACAGTTTGTAATGACGAATCTGTGTGGAGACGAGTACTTAGCAGAGAATTTAGTAAGCTATTTTTTGAACTCCTATAAGGCAATGTCCTTCACAAGAGCATTGAGATCGATGAGTATGTCTTCATTTTATTTATTATTTTAATGATGCTAGTTATGTTCAGGGCCTGTTTAGATGTATTGCTGACTTCTGTCTGGTTTTGTTGTGAAGTGTATTTAAGCTCTCATTTAGTGAGATTAATACGTTTTTATATTACTCAAAAATGTGCAATACCATCGAAATGTGTACCCGAAATAAAAAACTCAGTTCAGAAAATGAATTTTTCTCATCGGTTGTCACTTTTATTTCATACACCCTTGTAAAGTAAGTAAGATCTTCAGAGGGTCATTAAGAATTGTATTTAAAGACATTATTTCTTTTTTCAAAACGCTTTTAGAAAATGGCAGCATTTCGAAATTCGCTCATAAATCGTAACTTTTATTTACTTTTAGAGACATCGGATTCTGCCGGCAGATCTTACAAACAGGTAAGTAAAAGAACCGTCGGTATATACCAGATTTTAACACGACATGACATGATCCCCCCCCCCTCCCCCTCCCTGTTAATATTACAAATTGGTCATGCTGGACGATAAAATAAGATTACAGTCAACATCAAATAAGACGTAGACGTCATAAATGTATGGCCCCTAAGGTGAAGTTATATAAAAATGTACCACTTCTCACTGTTACAGAGACAGCATATTTGGATTTTTATTTACCCCTTATCAGCGAAACCCACTGATCCCTTAATAATTTATGGTATATATTTTCTAGAGAATAAAGTTTTCTCTGTACTGCATCAATTATTTACTTTCAGGTGGTAAAAGATATGTATATCCAAAGACGCGAAGAAAGACTACAACTGCAACGAGAACAAGAACGATTACGTCATCCTCGTCCCCCACTTCGACCTGATTTTGGTTTTGGACCTGACTTAATTTACCCTGGTGCACCAGCGGGTCTGATGCCTGGTATTATAGGTAATTATGCGAACCTTTGTTTCCATTTGTAAAATACTTTTTGTCTCATCCAGCCTGAGTTTCTCAACTGTGGACCTTTTCCTGGGTTGGAACTCTGACCGAGAAGCTAACATTGATTGCTATGTCAATCGAAGAAGTTTTCACTCTCATAGCTGACTCACTTAGTTGAAGTAAGGATCCAAACCTAAAACATTGCAGTGCGAGTTCAAGTCTGAACCCTCCATCATTGGTAATGATATCCAAGGATCTAAGTCTATTTTAACATATTTCCTAGTGAATCGGGAGACATTCACCAACATTTACCAGGATTATGTTCTATGCAGTTTTTAATTTTTTCGTCTAGGTGGATACAGCGACTTACACCCTTCAGGTGGTTTTCAACCAGGAGGCCCAAGACACCCACTACGTATAGACCAGACATCGGCATCTCATCCAGATCTTTTGAGAGGTCGAAGACCACCGGGTGCACGTTTTGATCCATATGGTTCTCTTCCCGATGATGATGATTTTAACGCTGGTGGACGACCACACCCAGATATGTTACAGAGACCAGATTTCGATAATCCGTTCCCGGGTGGCCCGCGTAGACCGACGTTTGGCCGTGGTAGTAGATCTGGTGGCGGATTTGGATTTTTCTAAAACCATAATGAGAGAATCGTTCTTAAAATGTTCTTCGTTAGCAACTGATTTTTCCAAAATTGTTTTGTTATTTCTTTCACTCACTCAGTGTTTTTAAAACTTATATTAAAGTCAAAAATTAAAACAAATTCTTCAGAAATCATTTCCAACATTAGTTCTAGGATATATTTTCCGCCACTCAGACACATCTTCTGGTAACTAGTTTGGGGTTTTTCTTCATAAAAGTTCTTGTACAATATTTTCAGTAATATCAGTATTTGAAATTTAGATATTTCTGATTTATCTGAACCTCTGGATGGTAGTTAGTGTTATTGCTTAATTTTCTGTGAATATTAATTTTTGCGGAACTAATTTTTGCGATTTTGACCTCAAATCTCGCTGGCAAAATTTTTTTCCGCAGAAATTAAATATTTCTTAATTTTTAAATTTTACTTAAAAAAGCTATTTTGTATTTCTAAGTGATTAAATATGATCTTTAGAAGTAATACATGGTGTAATGAATCCAAGTTTTCAATCTCACATTAAGCGGATGTCAGCAATGAATTTGAGCTTTTTTGAAAACAGCCCAACTTCCGAAAGAAAGGTATTTTTCTCTCCTTTCATTCCGACTCAAACATCGAAAGAAAAGAAGCGTTGGGAATGAGATTGAAAAATTGTCATGTTTTTGCTTTGATGTATCATATTTTGTAATGAGTTATCTTGCTAATGTCTTTATTTTCTGTGTACTGGACGATGGAATCCGTTTGTTACCATTATATAAAACTCTTTAGTTATGAATCTTCTTTATTCAATCTACCGAGTAACGTATCTCTTACGATTAAACTTATAGAAGCACTGGGTACTACTTTTAAATAACTTGCGGTTAAGCCCGCATAACATCTTCTAAAACCACCTTCTCTCCACATCTCTTTCATAATGGCACGCGATGTATGATGTAAGCGTTCTAATTTATTTATATTATGGTGTTTACTTTTTCTTGAAGAAGTTTCTGTTTGTTCAACACGGCGAAGTACATCGAGTGGGTGCACCACCTAACATAAGAAAAACATAAATTAATAAATCCACGCTAAATCTGATTTTCTTGTCACCTTAATTAGTATATACAGATGATATACTAATGTTGTTATCGTATACGAGCAAAATGGCGCCTCTGTCCTATCCTCCTAGCTCTGTCAATTTGCTAAATTAGAAACTTACCTCAAGAAAAGAAAAAACCCAAAAAATTCTACAAAGTTAAAAGTTTAACTGGGCGATAACCATATTAATGAAGGAACCATTTTGTACCTGGAAGAAGTACTATAATTTAAGAACCAAATCAAAAAGTTTTGTATAGTTTTTAGTATCAAAACTAGCTAAAATCATTCAGAAAATGTAAGTAAATTGCTTTACTCGTTCGCTAGTTAAAATATCTAAAAAAAATTATCGAAGGGTTTTCAAGATATAATCGAAGTAGTTTTATGTTTTGGAGGGAAATAGACTCACATTCCATCTCGTTTAGGGCCTTTAGGCCTCCCCCGCCCAGTCCTGAGAATCTCAAACTGATAAAACGAAAAAATGTTACAGATTTCATATATACTTACTGTTTGTGCTGCAGCACCTGCGATAGCTCCACAAGCTAAAAACGTTACTGGACGAGCACCATATTCAGATTCAGCTGCGGATATTTTTAACATATCATAAACACATTGTTGGATAGCAAGAAATGGTGCTACTGACAGAAGAGATGGAGATAATCCTGAAATAAAGAAATACATAGCAAATATATGAATAAAAGAAGAGGTTTTCAATCATAACTTGTTCATTACGTACAAATGAAAGGAAAAACGTATGTGAGTGAGTTCGATTAAACAGTAAACATTTTTTTGGTCTATGAAATGTAAAACAGCAATGAAGCATACTACAATGAAGCCTTTATTCTTCCACCTATCCTGAAGTATTAACCTTTGTATAATCCTCTAAATCCTTCTTCGGTGGATATTCTCCCTAACGTATTAAATATGCCAGTATATACTCGTCCTCCTGCAAATCGATCTTGTACTGTCAATCTAGCTCGAACAACATCTAATGGATGAGTTACTGTTGTAGCAATTATACCTACGGGGAAGAATATTAGAATAATTAGCCTATACACACATACACTCTCACCATTACAAATTAGCCGATCGCAAAGATGCTGAATTTGGGCTGCGACCTATGAGTATGTGGCAATGAAAAGATAGAGCTCCTTTGTTGGAAAAAAATTTTGAAACTTGGTCTTAACTTAAATGCATATAATGTCGGCGATTTTCAAAGAACGTACCTTAACAATCTAATATAAAACTACATCTTTAATTCAGCACAGAAGTACGATACAGAAAGCTTATTATCTACAAGTATTAAACCTTTAATTTTAACCTTATTGAGAAACTGTACACCCAAACATTGCAGCGAGTCAATTCGTTTTTTGGCACTGTAAATTCACTATCGTTGTCAAAAACTCGACCTTATTCAGAAAATATTTTGGAAAGTATTAGATTCTTCGTAATACAGCACATTATGTGAATCTCGGTACACGAATTCGTCGATCTAAAAGATGACATGCGCCCACTGACACTATCCTAATCACAAACTTAAGTAAATTACCGGCTGAGGCTCCAGATAATAATCTCCATAGCGGTTGATGTGGGTTTTTTGTGTTATCAACGGGTGTATACTAAAAGTGAAATGAGATTTAAATAAAGAGTGTTTGAAATAAATATCCAGCATACACTAATAACGGGCTAAATAGAGAGAATTAAAATTTAAGGGAACTCGTTGATATAGATTAAGAAGGAAGTTTACCTTTATCATTCTTGAATAAACCAATGAAACACATGCTCCAGTTGGTGCAATTCTTATGCAATTCGTAAGATTTCCACTGAATAAGCCACGTACACCTTCGTGTTGAAAGATTTTTATAAAACTTTGAACTATACTCACTTTATTCCCGGATGAAGTTGTCTAAAACAAAATAAATATATATTTATTTAAACTTCGTTAAAATTGATTGATTTACTGTAATATACTATATATAGTATCCTGAGTGTTATACGAACCATATGCACGATGTGTAATTCATTTAGAGCTAATGCAATAGACGAAAATTTTAATTGCAATAATACTTTTGCAGTAACTATCTTGTTTGTTTATTTCATTAACCCTATTTAACAGTGGGGGGGGGGGGGTCAAATTGACCCTCTTCCATTTTTTTCATTATAACTTTTTCAATAATGATTTGAACCTTTGAACCTGTCCTTTTGTGACTTTTAGTTTCTACCTATTAGGCATCTTTTCTGCGATTTTGAGCTATTTTTGACAATTCGTTGCCATTTTATAGGCTTTTTGTCAAGACTACCTCCTAAAAAAAAATTTTTTGCACAAAAATCATTTTTTTGTGGAATCCTTTTTGCTCCTAATAAATACAACCAAAATACACCCAAAATACATCTCAACTCAAGTTAACAGCAAAAACATCCTCATTTTTTGCTACAAAAGCCAAAAAGAACAAAAATAGCTTTTTTTATTAAAAAAACGGATATCACCTGTTTTAAAAAGCTGATGTCAGCCAAAATTCAATACCCATTGTAATAAATTTTTGATTTTTAGAGACAATTAAGACTCAATATTAGGTGTGCAAAGTTTCATGTTGATAGCATTAATATTTCAGAAAATACGAGGGGGGAAGGGACAAATTAACCCCCCCCCTCCTCATACAAAACAACCTCAAAAAAGTCCATGTTAATTAGGTTTAAGCACATGACGTCTTTTAAATACAGCGTTGCCACTTAAAAAGAAAGTTACAAATTTACGAACAAAATTGCAACCTACACATACAAGTTAGTAAAAAGGTTATACTAAATGACTGAAAATTTTTAGAGGCGGCATGGAGGTATAAAATAACAGGAGGAACAACTTATATTGATCTATAGAAACTATGCGTGATATATTCCATAATTTG